>VZSV01000030.1:4436739-4453384 GCA_013398735.1 Nothocercus julius
GCATTCTTACCAAGCCAGGAAGCTCACAGCATTTGTCTCGATTGGCCCATGAGGTAGCACAAACAATGTCAAACATCTGTAGCTGCAGCTGTTTCAAAACAAGGATGATGCAGATGGGCATTACTTACAAGATAAGTGCAAAAGAAGCCTTCAGCAAGAGAAGCTACTTTGATTGAAGTACTCAGAGCAAAGACCTTGGATATAGAGCAGCTAGCCACAAATATGCTAACTTAAATGGTAAAAGGCTTTTGTTCTAACCAACATGTTCATATTATCAGACACTAAATGCATTAAGCAATGTTAAACGCTGTAGGCATTTGTTCCATCATCCCAGACACATTGACCAATTTCTTGATTTGTTCAGCGCTACTTCCCGATATTTTCCCTAGCAAAGGACACATCAAGAAACAGGCAAAAGAGAGCTGATGTCTTCAAAACCAAATCATTTCTCTTATCCCTTCAGTCCTGTTTTCAGATTTTTTCTGGGGCAAGGTCGTCCGCAGCCTATTACTTACACTGGAGCTGAGTCACAAATAATATTTGTCATCTTCTCCATTTTTATTTTACTTTAGAATATGCCCTCTCTTACCCATATTATCCCCAGGCAATGAAACTTTAATCATGGGGAAAAGATTGTTCAACATATGACAGTCCTGGTCAGTAAGAAAAATTCCCTCAGACCTCAGACCTCAGGGCTGGAAACATGGCTTGGACAGGAATTTAATCTACAGGAACATGCACATTCGATAAGAGTAAAAGCTGCTAGATACTAAGTAACACTTAATACACTAAATAAAACTGAGTAGTAAACCCAATTGTCTGCTTTACAAGCTTGAACTGAACAAAGGGGTCTACAGAGATGGAACTTTCTTCTGTTGTGTTTCCATGCCGCATTTACGTGCCAACGGGACACAAAGGGGAATGGAACAGAACATCCCATTAAAGTAAGCTCACTGAGGAATTGCTAGAGATAGACTTCTTTCAGGTTTTGTTCTCATGCTCATTTAAACAATTTTAAAGTACTATTTTCCGTGGCATTATTTTAACACAAGACTGGAGAATACAATTTAAACACCTTCTCAAGATTTTCTGTGCTAAAACTGAATGACACATGTGCACATTTGTTTTTGTTTCAGTTTTTTCTCACCTAAGTCAGTTCACTATTGTATTTTAAGCAAAGGGATACTTTCATATACATTAAAATTCTCCTTAGGCTGGAGATGCTGGCTAATCTGCCAGCAGATTACTTGTTTTGTAGATATACTGCAGGCTCATCTGTGCTAGCTCCACGCTACACAAGTAAAGGGCAGCATGAAAGCAGCTTTTGACGCTTGGGTTGGCTCCTCAAACATCCATGGCAAGTTCACCAAGTCCGTGTCCCTGGTTGTCACATCCAAGAAGCTCCATGCGGAGCCACTTAGATTCATCACATTCATCAGCTTGAACAAAACGTCACATAAAGATACATGAACTCACTGTTCTGGGACTCAAAATAATTCTAGACATTTCTGTGCTACTACGCTTGGGCTAATGAGATATTGTTGAAAGGGAGTGCAGAAACACCTGAGCTGGTCGTACCGAAATCAGCTCAGGTTTAGAAGCAGCATGGCCCTTTTTAGTCCAAAACATAGTTCATCCCATTCTACCCTTGTCACCTGACTAGCAGAAGGTTGACAGTACTGGCTTATTTTATATAGCCTTCCATAGGCATGCATGTGCATTCATTCTCTACGGATTAGACATTCTACAGAACCATGGCGATAAAACATTTTGGTGTCATATAAAGAGCACACAGACATTCACTGAATTGCTGCATTCACCATGTAAACACATCGAAATGCTGAATGACTCAGTATTCTGATTTGAAAATATTACGTGGGTTGCTTTGTCTGACTCGAGCTAAATAACTAGACAAAGCTTTCTTTGCCACTCTTAAACATTTATTCATGAGTCTCCCGTTCACTTCCTCGATCTTCCAGTCCTGCAAGTGGAGCTAGTAGGACAGAGAAAAGTCTGCCCATCCGGATCTGCTCAGGCTATGGCCCAGCAAGAGCTTTCAAGAGCAGACAACTTGACATCACATTTTTAACAGTGCATACGTATGGAAGTAAAACAAGTCATATATATATATAAATTATATATATATATATATAAAACACTATATATTATATACCTATATAACTATAAATGTGTATATATATTTATTAAAAAAGGGAGAACATCAGTAAAAATGGGCTTGTCATCCAGTTCCATTGAAAGAATAAAGAACATTACTTGCTGCATGTCGGAGTTGAGCTTACCTACCCCATCTGTCTGGGGCTGAGGTTTCTAACCCAGACATGTCCCAGTTTTAACAAAATTTAGTAGGCTTAATCCTCTTCCTAGCCTATCTCAAGTATATTTGTGCCTGTGTGATAAATTGCAGCCTACCAGTTATATCCAAGAAAAAAAAAAAAAGATTTCAAACTTCATGAAACATATCATGAAAGTAGAATTTTTCAGAATCATCCAAAAAATCAAATTAGCTTATCAATACATAACAAAATTTCAGAATAAAAGAATTTCTGTGTATGCAAAACTTCACAAGTTCCTTAAATTGGGGAGATATTGGGACAGACTAAATCCCAACATCTCATATGCACTTTATAGACCCTTACCATACACCTCTCTGTTGTCTCTTTCCCATACCGAATAGTCTGTAAATATTTGAAGCTGCTTTTGGAAATCACTGCATTTTAAAGGAAAGACCTGTCCCACTAAATGTCATTTTCTGATAAAATTATACTACAGTAATTGCTATTTCTATGACTCACACATGCTCCATGACACAGATTTTAACATTTCAGTGTGTTCCAGAGTATGACAGTGTCAACCCCCCCCACCAACAAAACCCTCTGAATTGGGGTGCGTTCACAGAGGTACAGAGTATTATCATCCCATTTTACAATGAAGAACTGAGAAAGTGAAAAACCGTATCGCTTATGCAAAAACCTGAGGCCCCGATGAACACCTTTAGCACAAGACAATGCATCATTTTTTAAATGTGACCTTTCACAGAAGTGCTCCTCAGTATGAATAATGTGCAGAACAGAGACGTTAAAGGACAGTATTTGGATGCTTTAACCACCCACCTATCATTTGGTATATACAGTAACACTTGAAGGCACTACTGTGGAGTAAAGCTGCATCTTCAGCTATTTATTTGTAGCCTTACGTAAGCTGTACAGCTCATTCACACAAAACCAGATTTTTCAGTGAGTGGGTAGTTTGACTTATCTTTTATAGATTCCTAGGTTCCAACAAAAGCCACCATTTCTTTCCACCCCTCTTTACAAAGCCTTCTTTAATTTCAAGCTTTTCTAAGTTTGCCTTTTTCTGCGTCTCTTGGAATGTGACTACAAAGGTTGCTCTGTTTAATTGCCTTTACCGACATGCTACATTTATTATTATCCATAAACATGAGGCCTAAAGTCTCTTTTTTGTACAAGGAGATATATTCTCAGGATAAGTTTGACTAAATAGAACTTTTCCATACAATAAAATGTAAATGCACATATAAAGCTTTTCCATAAAATAAAAAGTACACATATTTCTTAAAGCTCATTCTTATTCAAATCAAGCCTTGAGTTCAAGGTTCACATTCTTTGTTAACCTCATTCCAGGGTCAAGAAAGTTGAAAGAAAACAGGCAAATAACACTGCACAGAAAAGAAGCCTTTTGTAGATCCTCACCAGGCTGTCAAATCATCTTCAACAACTAATCTACCTCAGAAAACCAAACATACTTTCTTAAAGACACCTGAGGCAAGATAGGAAGAAGCTCATAGCTTGTCATGCAAACAAAATGATCAATTATTGCCTCTAGGTGAATGACTTCAGAGGAATGAAAGGTTCTTTCACATTTTTCAATATTTTATTACTTAATAGCTTAAAAAAAATATAGTTCTATTAAGGCAGGTGCTCTTGGGAATAGTGTGTGTCAGACCAGTTCAAGTATTCAATAAATAGACAGTAAGCACTGAAACCAATGAACAGTAAGAGGAATAAGAATCACTGAACAATTATCTTTAAACTCCAAATTTAAATGATTTCTGGCAAGTGAGTTTTATATTGCATTACTCTATGCAAAGCCCACTGTTGGGAGCACAAACCGTAACTGATCTAGGTGTTTCTGTGTGTGCTTGAGAATAACACCTTTGTTCAAGCTGAGAACTCTTAGAGGGTCCAAAGAATTTCTGAAACATCGCAACTTTCCTGTTTGAAATAGGCTGTCATTCTACTTCAGCTTGAATCAAGCTGCAAATATCTCAAACACTCACCGGTGCAGAGTTGTCTCTTGGTCCCCTGGATCTCACCATTCTCCCCAGGACTTCTATACCATCAGAACTAATATTCCCTGCTGCATTAATGGTCTTTTCACTAACTTGCTTGCAGTCAATAATTATTTTGGCCGTAGTCTTGCTGATAACAACATGCAACTAAGCAAAAGAAAACATGATTTAAAATACAGAGTACTGCACAGGGTATATGAAACTACTTGGCAAGAGGAACTTTCTGAAATCAGCTCCTAATGTTTGCTACCAAAACTGAAGGAATAATCCATAGCAAGTGACTTAGATGACCTCTAGAGGTCTCTTCCAGTCCAAATTATTCTGTTTCTAATCTCTTTAATGAACTCACCTTCTCTCTCTGCTTGTGGAACATCTGTGTACAAATTGGCACTTCCCATAATTTCTTCAGTAAGAAAATAATTTATCCCTGACAGAAGGCCCACACAAGGTTCATATATCACCCAGATCCCACAGAATCCTTGATTTATGTGGTCATTAAAGATTCTTGGACTTTGTATGAGCCTGCTACATAGAGTTGGACTTCACCAATATATCCTTTATAGCCACTTGCAAAAGCCAAAAGCAAGCAGTAAAATTTGCTCAGTAAATCAGACATTACCACACAGGGGGGAAAAAAAAAATCAGATTATATGAAATGCAGCACAGAAGAGCAGAGTATAGTAAGACATCTTCTTCCATCTGCTTTGACTCGTGCTGATGCCACAAGAATACACACAGGCAGCAAGGCCATCCTAATCACAGTCCTGTCACCATCACCACCAGGCTCTCAGTTCAGCAAAGGAAACAGCAGTTGGTTTTGGCAAAGATCAGATGAGCAGGCAGACGCGGAGCAGCTTCTCTAGGCTGCTGCACCGCAAGGAGACCAGAGTCCAAGGCGCAGGAGGGAATGGCCATGGATTTTGCTAGTCTGACCTGGAACTAAATGACTGAAAGGCAGCTATGAATTTGGCCTCTTGTGCCTTTCAAACCCAGTATAGCCCAGTTCACCACTCACAATGCAGAAAAATACATAAAAGGAGGATTTGCTAAGGGCTGATACTTTTCTTCACTTTGACTAAAATTAGAGTCAAAATTGGACTTCTGCTCAGACCTACGTTCTCTCCCACCCTTCTGCCAACTAAAAAGGAAATCTCGCAAAGTTCACCTGAATAAATAGTATCCCTCAATCCACAGTCTCTTTTTCCATTTGTTTAGGGAAGGTAGAACCCAGGAATAAAAGTGACCAGCAAGGCCTCCCTCAACAAATCTGTGCCACAATCCCAGCATTACTTCATCTGCTTTTGGAAAGAATGTTATGAGATCTCTAACAGCCAAGGAAAGTTCAACATGGCATAACCCTTAAACTATGTTTAAAAATAACAACATCAGGCCAAAAAAGAAGCCGGGGCGAGGGGGGGCGGGGATGGGGAAAGGATATTTTTTTCTTGATTAACTTTTTTATTTAATTGACATTTCTAAGCCAAACTTTCAAAGGAAAGCCCAATTTATTTCTAAATTACTTTTCAAGACAAGAGCTTTTAATCAGAGTACAAGCTGAAAACACAAAACCAAAATTAAACTCACCCCCTTTTCCATATAATACAAAACATTGTTCAATGTTAAGTTAATATTGCAAAGAGTTTTAAAACGGTTTGGTAGGTGATTTTGAACGTGCAAAAAAAATTCTTTTGTCAGTAGCCCATCACGTGCAAGAATATTTCAAAACACAAAAAAGGAACTCCAAACACACTAGAGTGTGATTTTCTAATATCATTACTAACCTTATGAAAACTCCCATAAAATATCTTCCTTATTTCAGGACCTTCAAAAGTTACAGTTTGAAAATCTCCTTTGTAGTCATAGTTGAAGAAAGTCAGAGTTTTACCACCATCTGTGTGGGAATTAAAAAAAAAAAAAAAAAAAAAAAACAATGCTCAGTGTAAGAGGAGATCTATCTTCTCCAAGACAAGCTATTAAATGAAATGTTAAAAGAAGTGGCGTAGAACTGTTTAAAAAAAATCATTTTGCTCAAACACAGAATCACAGAACGGTTGAGGTTGGAAGGGACCTCTAGAGATCACCTAGTCCAATTCTCTGCTCAAGCCTGGACACCTAGAGCACGGGGCACAGGGTGGCACCCAGGCAGATTTGGAAGATCTCCAGAGAAGGAGCCGCCACAGCCTCTCTGGGCAACACTTTACAGTATTTTAACAACCCCAGCCCCAAAGTCCCTAGCTTAAGAAAAAGGCCAGAGACTCAGTTCTGTGTTTCAGTGATACCCACCTAAACTGCTGCAAGTCCTAAATGACTGAAAAGCTATTTCTTAATTTTCTAGTTAAATTTTGACCCAATTCTGAGTTGGGCTGTTTGCTGACTCTTAGCATTCCCAGGTGGCCTGGTGTTCTTTCACCAACATACGCTTTTCCCTTCGCGTGTTCATGCTGACATAAGCTTTAGACTTGTCAATTTATTGGTTCATAATCAAATATCTATAAAATATGTAATCTACTGTCCCCCCAGAAAATAACAAATGAAATGTTCTTTCCTAGTTTGAGAGGATGGATGGGCCAATAGCCAGGAGCTACCTCATGCTTGCCTGCCCAATTCCAGTCTCCCACCAGCTCCTTCTGGGACTTGGGCAAGAATCCTCAAGCTATAGAAGCCTTATCCTCAAAGATTAGTCTCACCTATTTTAGGGCAACATTTCTAAAAATATCCAGGAAAGGTGGAATAGATCAGTACTGATGTATCTCTCCCTCTCTCTTTTTTTTTTTTTAAATTGGCAGTTAAAAAGAACAGCTATGATAAAAATCTATGTCTTTTCAACAGTAAATATTGAAATATTATAAATTACAACTCCCATTTTGCAGCTGTGGAAAACAGACCAAGTGGAAAAGAGGAGAGTCATCAAAAGTTCATGTCTTTAAGTCTGCTCTCAACTAAGCTCCATTGCCTCTGCATATATCCTGCTCTCAGTCCCACTGGCACATAACAAGACAGACACTATTAGAACCAGATTCAGAGCAGTGGAAATTTTATAAGCAAATGAAGAGGAATTAGAGTTCAGTTATATCAATTTACATCTAGTACAACTCTTCGAATTTCAGTATCATTACTCCGGCTTTACAGCAATGTGCTCAAGATTTGTGCTCAAATTAATGTCAAGTAAATCGAATGCTTAAAAAAAAAATTACAGACTGTCACCTTCAAAATTCAGGTAGTTGTTCTAATAACATATTAAAACACTAGTGATAATCAATCTAGTCACAAAATGAATCAATTATATACTTAAAAGACGAAATCATGGATAATGTACAAAATACTTACTGTCTAAAATAACTCCAACCAGTGGTTCATATGATTCATTCAAAATCTCCCAAAGAGCAAATGGCTCCTCAGGTGTGTCAGGCAGTATACGAAAGAGAAAAGTAATGGTGTAATCAGAAGGGAGGCCTTCAGGATGCAAATACCTGCAAGAGAAGCAATGTTTTATAAACTGAAACAAGCATTAAATCACCAATGCTCACTAAAAGTGTTTTTTATTATTCCATATTTGTCTTTGGACCCAAAAGTGATAAGGAATTATGAGTAAGTGTAAGCAAAACCTAAGCTCTGATAGATATCAAGAGAATAGCTATTCTCTTGGAAGAGTGTTCTTTTTGAAATTTATAAAATAGGCCCTAATTAATTTATTTATTTTAAAAAATTAGGAACAAATCTGAATTCAATTTGAAGCAGAGCTGAAATGAATACATGAATTAAAAAAAAAAAATACGTAGTATCTGCTTGCAAGACCTCTGTTTTTGTCTGGTTTAACAGACAAGGATAAAAAAAAATATTTGGAAGATCAATGAAAATAGAAGTACCCTTTGTTCTTAAGCCATCACTAAGAAATGGAAACCAATCAGGAACAACAGAGACTGTTACAGGAAGGTTTATTAATTACAGCAAGCGTAATTCATATTTTTCAAAATCGACATGTAACAAAGTGTAGTCAAAGCAGATTGTGCATACGGAAATATAATCTTGTCTCCTAGAAAATCTGCAAAAGAGATAGGAAGTTTATGATATGAGAAGTATGTTATTTAATTTCATTTCCTGAAGCTTGGATTTGTTATTTAGTACTTCTGATTTAATTTGAACTTTGGTTAATAACATGTCCCAAGGTGGGACATATGGACAAAGAAATGTCTTAAATTACTGCCTGTATTTTGAAAGCATTAATTACTTCAATTCCTTAAAACCATAGAAGAGGGGCCAGAAGGAAGTATGAAGACGTTATTTAATCTATTTCTTGTCCCAAAAGCATAAGCCATTCTATCCAAAGTATTTCTTGCACTTATAAGATGTATAGATACGAATCATATTGGTAAAAGAGTTAGATGTGCTCTCTGATTAAGATAATCCCCACCAGCTGGATGATCAAAGATGACACTACACTGTACATTTCTCAGAGAGAAAACAGAGTTGGAACTGAATAGGTAAAAGGACAAACAATTGGAAGGCTGCAGTACACAAATATAAAAACACAGCAAAGGAAGGAGAATTCAATAAGCAAGATAGGGAAAACACAGGATTTGGGAACAATATTAATGCTATTCAGTGCACAGACAAAATGAGAAACAAAATGGTATTTTTCAGACATACCTGTAGATCATCAAGAGAAAGGTATTCTCTGAACCAGGAAAAGGGCTGAAAGCTTAATGAAGTAGTCAGTAAGCTTGTGTTGGGGTGGAAGCTAGAGAAGACCACATAAATGCAGCAGATCCAGTTAGAAAGATACAGAAAGGGAAACAGAGCAAAGTGAGAAATGCTAATCCCTGTAAATTCTCTTTCCTCTGACCCCATACAAAATCCAGTCCAAACATGGAGAAGTTACACTGATATGCGACACAGCTCAAAGAAGTATAGCTCCAGCAGGAACATAACAGAATAATCAATGCAAAAAGACTGAGAAGACAGCTAAATTAAACTTTAAAATGGATTTTACTACAACATATGCCTATAAAAATTTTCTCAGTACCAAATTGGCACAAGCCTGAAAGCAGCTCATATTGGAAACCTAAAATAGCATGTGGGCTTACCTGGTTTCACCCATTATTTTTGAATGAAACCAGTTGAGGATCCAAACACTTTTTCTACCCACTAGAATCACGTGACATGAAAATGCTGACCCTTTAAAAAAAATATTCACCCACATGGGACTACTATCTTAGGAAAATGTACGTGTTAATACATACTTTGTAGGCTGGGATACCAGAGCATCCTTGTGCAGTCTGTAACAGGGGTAAACATTAAATGTACCAGGTTCCATTGAAACCCCTTCCACAGCTGAAAACTCTTTTTCAACCAAACCAAACATTTCCATCATTTTAAATCCTGGAAAGCATCAAAATAAACATTCTATTAATTTAAATTAAATTAATACTGCATTATAGGAAAGAAAAAAAGGAAAATAAAGTCAGCCACATCAAAGAGTTTCATATCACCATCTGTCTTCCAGCTGTTAACCTAGAAGGGGAATACATATGCAATCTATTGACTAATATAGTGAAAATCAGGTAATGAAAATTATTCCATAAATCAGAAACAAAAATGAACAAAAAAAACACCATACCTGCAAAATTGTTGCCATCTTTAAATACCAATGGGCAAGCTGGAAAAGAATGAAAAAGATATTTAAGGTTGGAGTATATTAAGGTTGAAGATATATTTAGGTTGGAGTGTCCCACAGGGTCAGAACACTGGTCCATGCAGCTCAGTTCTCTATCCCCAAGAAGGAGTCTGCCTTCAAAACCTCTTGTGGCAACAAACACACTGCCTGCTTATTTAAAAAAAAAAAAAAGCCTTCTATTATTGTGTTTCAATAAATCTAGATCTGTATTTTTTAGCTTTAATGAATGATGTCCTTGCTTTCACCCTAGCTACCTGCTCCATATATCTGTAAACCTTGATCCTATCCTCTTTTAGTCTTCTGCCTCCAAATGAAGGGTCCCAACGTAAGTGTCTCCTAAGAGGCAGCAGATACTCCCACGCCAATCCCGCTCCAGTTCCAGCTCAACCACTTTAGCTTCTCTTCCATGTGCCTTTTCAAACTCCGCAATAGCCTTCATGAGAGACAGAGCTGTGCACAATCCGTAAGACTGGTGCACACATTCTAAAAAGCTCTACGCCTGCTTTAAATTTCTTTTCTGGCATGACAGAAAGCCTAGTAATTTCTACCAGGGAAGGTGCCCTGGGGAAACAATAAGTCTAGATGTAGGGTGTCGAGTATGGCACTCCAGAGCCCTCATAATAGCAGATCACTTGTGAAATACAAGCCTAAATGACCGATAAATATTACTGTTCAGCAATCTCGACTTTCAACCATTATAACTAGTGTCTAAGGACATTAAAAAAAAAAACAAAAAAAAAAACTTCATCATCATTAACAGGACACAAAGAACACTCTTATGTTTCCCAGTTCAGTCCCATGCACAAGTACTCCTTACAATCACAAGTGATTCCCTCTACCTACTTCCTGGCCTATCTATGAGGAAGCCTATAGAGGTCATACACCTAGAAGTGTGTGGATCACGGACCTTTAACTATCAGGTGCTGCTGCAGAACCTCTTTCCATTCCATTTCACAAAGAGCCTAGTGAGCGACATTTTCACAGATTTTAAAGTTTTGGCCTGTTCTGTGCTTTCCCTTGGGCTGCAACTTTTGTAGCTTCTACAATAATATAAGCATTAACATTTCTCTCGCTATTATTAATTAACAATGAGAACTGAACTATAATGAAGGTAACTAATTCTATTTCTACATACTAGTAAAGAAATATACAAAAAACTAACATAATTAACTTTTAATGACTACACGGTGAATCATTTCCGCTGTTTTAAATCCACATTAATTTTTGGACAGCTTCTTCTGCATTTAGAACAGCCATTAATAATTTGGAAGTACTGCACCTTCATCTCCTTAGTTCCTCATGGAAGTAAGATTAGAACTACAATATCTGCCTTAAATTACACCAAAAAGATCACTTAACAAATATTCCTTTTAACAGAAAATTGATGTCAATAAAAATATATGTCAATAAAAATATATGTAGCATTTATTTTGGAATACAAGTCAGAATGACTAACTTGCTGATGCAGTTTCACAGACAAAAGTGATCAGTTCATCTTCAATCTTTGTAAAGGCATCAAAGTCATCCACAAAGAAGACATGTCTTTCACTGGGCTTGCTGCCAATATTAACTAACTCTGAATAGTCAGCATCAGCAACTCCAATAGCAAAAAAGCTAAAACCTGTAAAAGAAAGAAAGAGGACTCTTGTGAGTCATTTTTCAGAAGAGTGGGAACATGAACACAACAACCGTATTTGCACTGGCTCCTTTCCTGATCAAATACAAAGGTGGAAATTTTATTATTTTCCTAAAACACATAAAAATTCATTCACCTGTCCTAAAATAAAGGTAATACAGTCTCTGTGAGATTTTAAAATTTTTTCTTTTGGGTTTTTGAATGCTTAAGCCATTAACTGAAGTTAGTGCTTAACTGTTTTCCTGGAGAGAGCTAAGATTTTATTCCATAAAAAATAAGGAAACAATCTGTCCACATCAGGCTGAATACTGGCAATGGACATGTTGTCCCTGTATGTCCATTATGACCCTACTCAGTCCCAAATTTACTCTTTGTCAAGAAGCCTTTTCTTAAAATTTGAATAGGCCCAAGGGACACTTAACAACTATTCATCACCTTCTGCAAATCTTATAGCACACACACAAAAAAAAGATTTATTATAATATAACAGCACCTCCATGCTCTGTGCAAGACTGATGACTCTTGATGTTAGTCTCTATCATACGCAGTATCTGCCAGAGCAGGTACTCAGCACCTACTCCAACGTATCTGCCGCCCCAGCAAACAACTTGCACATAAGGAAATGGAAAACTCAAAGTCATTTGTCCAAGGTCACATATCTCAGTCAGCAACTGAATTCCCAGCACATGCCCTCTCCTTTCAGGGGCACTGACCCTCTAACACATAGTAAGGCAACTGCAAGACTTTTATAGCAGCTGAACACTTTCGTTTGGTTTAGGCAGAGACTCTAATTTAGTCACAAAGTTTCCTGATTTGTTTTCCTGATTGTAATTTCGAGCAAATGATTTGTGTTCTGTTGTTTTGTGGTGTGATTTTATTTACAAAGGCACAGTGCTCAGTATCTAACAATTATACAGGCTGACAATCAAAGTCATTGTGTTTCAGCAGCCAATAATATATACGGATAGCTTCATAATTGCCACAGTCTAAAGGCAAATTAAAAAGCACAAAAGTTTTTTTTCTTAAATCTCCTCTCTTCAAATGAATCACAGCTTTTTTTTTCCTTCTGTCCTTTAATTGAATTCTGTGCAGCACCCTGTACACTTTGAGTTTTGATACAAACATCATTAACAGACATTTCTATATAACTGACCTAATTCTTATGATTAGAAACATAACACTGTGACAGTTTAAAGCATTAAAATAGGCATTAAAAAATCCCCAAAGAATTTAGTGCAAATCAAGCAGCAGCTCAGAACCAGTAAAGGAACATATGGAAGAATCTTCAAAAGAGCTCTTGTATAGAGAGCAAAATTGTTCAATTTTCTGGTAGTCATGAAGGGATACTTCACAGCTCACAGCACACACTCTCAGGATCACGTCTTCTAAATACTTTGTCACGTGAGTGATTCCACTGAGTGCTACATGGTTTTAGAACTGCCTCCAAAATGAGCAACAATAACGTTAGTTACAAATTTAAAAATAAAAGTCTAGAAATTAAGCATACACTACTGATACTCTAACTTTCTCGGCATTTTCTACAAATTCATTCAAACTTGGAAATCCTTCTAGAGTCTTATTTCACATCCAAACATAGGCAATTATGATTAATGAGGAAAAGGAAAATGTGAATATTCCTTAAACTACTTTTTACCATCTAGTTGCATCTCTCTGGAGACTTTGTTCACATCGTCCTGTGATCGCCCATCAGTAATGACCACCAGTACCTTGGGAATGCCCCTTCTCATGCCTGCCTCCCCAGTAAACAAGACTTCTCTTGCATGCTTAATGGCTTTGCCTGAAACAGAAAAAATGACAACATACTTTGAAATAAATCCAGTTTCTATTGGCTTCTCATACCATCTCTTAGATTCCAATAAAATTTCCACTAAAAGTAGAAATCCCCATATAGCCTGTCTCAAAAGTACCTACCCAAAACTATGATTAGATGAATGAATAATTATCATGAGACTAAAGAATGCTGAGCAAATAGCTACAAATGGATTTCAGTAAGAGATGCTGAGTGCTCAGCAGTTTGTAAATTAAGACATTCTGTTAAAACAAAGATTTAAGTTTGATTTTGGTCCTAACCTTTGAAAACCTGGTGGTTTCAACCATCAGTTTCTTCAGTCCAGAAGACGGAATTTAAGAGCATGACACATTTGAAAAAGGGTATTTTGTGTTCTGTGCAGGTCAGAGATAACAATATCTTCCCCTACTGTATTTGGGTGCACAGGCAACTGAAAGGTGCCACTGTAGCATTTTCTCAAGTAAATGGAAAACGTGTCATTTGGATCCTATTGAGATTTGATGCAATGCAACAGCTGCAAGAAATTTCTGTGCAGACTCAGAGTAATAAAACATATGCTTCCAACTAAGATTTTAACTCTTTCAGTAGTCATCTTTAATTTCTTCACATCAGAGAGCTATCCTAAGGGGCCAATTAAAATATAACTACATTCAGTTAACAGACCTTTTCCCCTAGCCCCAAGTCCTAAACATACCACTGAGGCTTAACTGTCCTGGCTTACAGCCAAAGGGACCCTCTACTCTGTCCACTGTTCTCCTACATGCTCTGCAGGCTCCCTCCCACCTTCTCTCCCCTCTCACTTTTCTACTCGCCAAGCTGATTTCATATTACTCTCCATTTCAGCTTGCCCAATTTCCAAAGTCAGTCAGTTCTCCCTAGTTCTCTCCCTCCACTGATCCTTGACATCACAGTTGGTTAAAGACCCAGAAGCAGAGGTGAAAGCTGTGAACTGCAGATGCCAAATACTTTCTGACTGGGAATATAACACACTTCAGAGCCCAACCTTTCACCTCCAGGATGGAGATCACTGGTTTTGTGCTGATATCCTAAACCGCTTAGCAAATGGAAAAGAAATGTTGCAGAGAGGAAGGAAAAAAGTGTGCATCGCAGTCATGATCTTTCTCACCTGTTTTTGTATTTCCTCCTTTGTAAGCTATTCGCTGAATAGCCTCGAGAAGAGTCTCTTTTGTTTTGTATGCATTCAATTTAAATTCTGTCCTGGGATCATCACTGAATTGGATTATTGCCACCTGTGCACACAGAAGATATGTTCATTATTAAAGCACTACCCAAAGTGTAAGCAAAGAGTAAGTGAATTGGCACATTTAAAATAAGAATTTGTCTTGTGACTTTGCTTCACTCTTAAATTGAAGTCAGAACATATTTTTTTTCTTTTTTAAAAAGCTTTCACTAAATAAAGCTTAACTTTACTCTCTGCAGCTTTGGCAATCACATAATGCATTTGGGTTTCATTTTCCAGCAAAGAGGATGAGAAAAGTAATACGCGCCTTGGCAAAAGTCCTCTCTATCCAGCCCAGAAGCATAATCCTAGTTCCAGTTACTCACACACAGAACTGCAGGGACTTTATTCAGTCTCCATCAACGAGTAGTTACATGTGAATTACTTACAATTTGGGACAGTACTGAGGCAAGTAATAGAATTATCTTAAGACCACATTGCAAGATATTGCCTCTCCCAAACATACTGCTATATGAGTCCAGACTGTATATTTCAATGTGACATACTAAGCCTCTACGACTCACAAAAGATGCGTTAAGCTTCATATTCTATAAGTGGTGTCTCTGATTTGAAAGCATATTCCCCTCATAAGCATATTCACAGGCTTAAATTAACCGTGAGTGAATGTGAAGTTTCTGAAGCACCATGGACTACATTCTGGAAAATAGTCAGACTGTAAGACACAGCAAAAACTGAACTTTCTTCAGGCTTTGCGAAAATTAAAAAACATTTTCAATGCTATCCCAATCTGCATATTAAACAGGTAACACTCAAAACAGTAAGACATTTGCAAACGGTCTTTTCTGGAGCAGATTCAAACATCTCTCTCTACAAGCTACGCAAATACATCAACAAACATGGTAAAAATCACACATTATTTCAAACTTGATGTTTTTTATCCATGTGATTTTAATGGACCTTTAAAGATGACTTAGATAAGGAAAATTATCTTATTTAGAAATAAATAACTACAATGAGCACTAAAAACAAAAAACATTAACACAACCTAAATCTTATTATAGATATTTAGGGTAGAATAAATTTAGCCTTCACATTATAAGCAAAATTCATGTCATGAATTTCATTACATGGCATATATAAAAAAAATATATATAAAAAAAAAGAAAACATAGTTATCATGAAGTAATGTATATTTTCAAAAGGCCTGTGAAAGGACACCAAAATGCTTTTTGATTCATGTTGCTCCTGGTGCTAGCCTAAAATGCCCTGACAAGGGCACATTCTCTCCCCTTTGTACAAGTTGATTACCTGAGTTCCATCAGGACCAATCTTATCCAAAGCTCCAACGGTGCTATAGAGGAAGCTAATTATTTTATTGAAATTGTCATCTCCAATGCTCCATGACCCATCCACCAAGAACGCTAGGTCAGCTTTGGCTGCTTTGCACACTGAGAAAGAACAAGAATTTGGGATCAGTGCAATGCCTTAACTCTACATGAAATCTAATAAATCACTTCTGAAAACAACTGTCATGAAAAGCCTTTAAAAAAAAATAACAACCTAAATAAGTTACACACACTCTTACTCAGTCCCAGAGCCACATAAGAATCCCAACATGAGCTGTGGAGCATTGCTACGGAAACCAGTCCTTGCAAAAAGTAACACTAAGCTCTGTAATGCCTGAAGCTTACCCCCTCAATTCTGTTATTTAGGAGCAATTCAAGTTTCCCCCATCACATCTTACTCTAATATGCTTCTAGGCAAAATGGCCTATAGAGCTGTACTCCTGCTCATGTATTTTGCTCATTGCAGCGAGGAATCTCCAATGCGCCACCAAACACACTGCTTGGCATGAGAAGCAAAGAGGCCCAAAGGAAGGTTAGTTTTTGAACATGTTTTGTCTTGAAGAGAAATGTTCATCAAAATCCAGAGAAAGGATCAGAAAGACATATACCTGCATTTCTGGTTTTCTGCTCATTCGATTCGGTCTTTCG
>VZSV01000030.1:4453494-4471951 GCA_013398735.1 Nothocercus julius
TTAAATTTTCTTACGGATTAAATCCTCTTTCAGCATAAGTCAGACCAACTTAAAGCTGAAGGATTTGGCCATCAGCCTCCACCAACAACGCTGTCTTCACAGAAATATTTGAGCCCTTTGAGCCCCTAAATGAAACACTACATATTGAAATGATAAATAGAAGTCTTCATTTAAAGAGAAGAGGATGAACACGGCCAACGCTTTTCTCATTACCTAATGTTCTTTAAAATCATGCTGTTTTGGAAGCTTAATTACCCCTATGATATCTGCTTCATCGCAAAATATGTATGGTTTAGGAGCTCTGGAAAAAGAAAATCCATTGACTAATGTTCCTTCCTATTAATTTCTACAACAGAATAATAGATGGCAGATTCTTGGCTCATTGCATTTCAGCCAGCTGCCTTAACAGTATAGTTAGCTGTAGAAAATGCTTTCTGAAATGCAACCCGGGTACCTCTAAAGTAGTGTCAGAAGGAGAATGACATTGCATCAACACCCTAAAACTATTCTAAATCCCCACACGCAGCACTTACCCTCTTTTGCAGGAGGGATTGTAGGTGGTGGAGGTGTTGTTGAAGGAGAGGTTGGCGGCTGAGTTGGAAACGGTACTGGCAAATACAAGAAAGGAATATCAGAAAATGCTTAAAGAAAAGCCCAATATATTTGAACTATGTAAGACTCAGCACTTTCTATTCACCTCTACTTTCTTAGATTCAATTTTAACCAACCAGATAAGCAACAGAAAAGGTAGGTGAGTGTGTACATGTAATGTCCCCTTCTACCGACCACATTAGGAAAGGAAATCACACTGCTTTCAGAAATGCAGCCATTATTTAGTTTGTAACAGTGAAGGACACAACGTGTTGCTGAACCACAACAGCAACAGCCCTTTTCTCAGTTTCGCTAGTGTAGCAGACCTTGTGGCAGCCCTTCCTTTACCAAAATTAAAATTCTCCAGAGTTCAATAGAAGACTTACCATCTTTTCCAGCTGAAATGAGCACAACTCCTCTGGACTGTGAGTCTGTTGTCCGATGTCCGTGACATACTAAACTTGTTATACTGAGTTTCTAAACCTGGTTTCCCAACCTTCACATAAAGATAATCCTGGGAATGGCAACTTCCCAGAAACCTAGCTGAATCCCTACATCATCACTGACTGACAGCTTTGCTGGCTGCAGGAGCGTTGTTTAGTGAACTTCAATTCAGTTTAGGCTGAACTCTCAAAGATAACATGCACATGCTTGATTTCCACATCTGCACCTCAGGAAAAGTTCCCACTTTTGTCCAACAACATTTTTCCAACTTTTCAACACAAATAACATAAATAAATGTTAAGAAACAACATAAATATTAAAATGGTTATTTCATTCTGCCCACTCTATTTTGTTTCACAGTTCTTCAGGCCCTTGAAAGCAGGATCATACTTGTCTATGATTTTTTTCTGCATGTTTTGTCTACCTGAGAATTAAAAAAAAGTTTTTGTTTGTTTGTTTATTTTTAAAGGTACATTAGTAAATTGAGTCCCATTAAACTTTAAATTACTCGGACACTGGTTAAAATTTTACTGAAGGACAAAGTTGCAGGATGCAAAACTCTGTTTCTCTGTTTAATTTCTTTACCTATTTAAAAAAAAAAATTTCTTTTTCTTCCCTTTTTTTATTCGCACAGAGTCACAGATTTTAACAAAAATCTCCTACTGAGACTTTTTATTAAGGGAGGTAACTCATACTCCCAGTCTTATTCTCATTAGGAAGCCCAGCAGTTGTTAAATGTGAATAGTGACTTCTCAAGTAATACATAGCAATTGTAGAGGGATCAGCTGGAGAAAGCAGCTTTTTGTGCAGTTCTGCGGAGGAGTCACAATGGAGCTGAAAACTTAAAAACTCAGCTAAAGTAAACTCCATAGTAATCGCGTATTTGTAGTCAAGGGCAAGAAACAAGAAGCATTTGAACATTATCACTGTTGGCTGAACTCCGATCAGTTTACTTACATGTTGTTTCCATGATGCTCACAGCAGGACCCTCTATCTCCTGAAGCTGCGTATGAACACTGATTTTATATTCAGTGTCAGGCGTTAGCTCAAAGAAACAATGTCTAGGCGTTCCTCCACCAAGATTTGCTTCTCGTTTTTTCCCATCTGGAATCGTACAAGAAAGTGTTAAAATCTATTTTCCTATCCTATTTTATTGGATAACTGTAATTGTAAGTCTGAAATTAGAAGGGGCATGACAGTAGGTGAATGGCAAGCGGTAGACTTAAATTAATAAGCCACAAGATGACTTATTTCTGGAAATTCACCCCTGCGCAGAGACTTCTGCAACATTTCAGCCTTCATATTAAGTAGAAGCTGAGGGATGTGTTATTTGCAGGACGGAAAAAAAAAAAAAAAAAGTGTTTCACCCCATGAAGTTAATAAAAACACTAACCCAGTCATCAGTGGGCTTTGGATCTGGTCCTAAATTATCAGTGTTTAATGAGTACTTGTTGCATTTTTTAATTCCACTGAAGTCTTTGTCTAGGCCTCTGGTTCTCAGAGTCTGTAATGTGCTTAATAATTGCAGGCAGAACTGAATTAGATACTGTGTTCCAGCTTCCGCTAGTAACCACTTAACACGGTGCTTAAGGAAAAGCATTTAGAGCATCCTGCAATTACTTTGGTTAAACTCTCAACTGCAAAACATGCCTACAATGGAAAAAGTCTGAACACTGGAAATAGCATAATGCATATTTTAAAAATAAGAGGAAAACCTTCAGCACAATTCATAATCTGCAGCAGAATTTCATTACAGTGAAACACAAGCAGTTGATCTCACATTCTACAGAGGATATATAAAAATGCCAAAGGGTCATTCAGTGCCAGGGAAAAAACATCTGATGCTTATCAGGAGAAGCTTCATTAGTACAAAAATAATTGATGACTGTCTGAGTGGGAGGAATCTGATAATCAGAACCCTTCACGATAGTTGCTAATAAGAAGCAGATGTTCACACTTTTGTTCATTTTGTTCATATTTGGGTTCTCTTGGCTCAGTTAAAACAATTATGGCAGTTCTGTATGATAAGGAACAATGAACCAAGAAAGCAGAACACAGTATTGGCAGGTTCCAAGATGAGAAGAAAACCAGTGCTGCTTTGTGCCAGTCAAGATCTGTGCTTTCTGCACTTGTCTGTATTCCAGACCATTAAATAAAACATATCACCATCCATTTGCCCTACCACAAAAAAAGAATATCACTTTTAGCAGTCAAATTACTACAAATTTTTATGATAGTTTTCATAGATCTCATTAGAACTTACTAATTAAACTTCTCACAAGTTATTCAAGTGTCTAATTTGTCACCATTAAAACACTCATTCATGTCTACTGCGGATAAGAGAATTAGCCTACATAAATAGTGACTTCCTCCATTGCTCCTTCTGGCTACACTGAGAATCACAGTGCATGGTAAGAAGTTATAATTCACTTTCTATATAGTCTGTGCTAAAAGGGTCAAAACACCATGTGTTGCTACATAAAAAATATCTCATACTTATCCAGATGAATAGCATTACTACAAACTATAATTAACCATCAACTGAATGAGAACAGACAAAACCAGACCCTGGCCTAACTCTGAACATGGTCTGGATTCAATTGGAGCTTTCCTCATTTTCCTATCCTCTAGTCTATCCTAACCCTACAAGACTAACATCTACAAGAAATCACTGATACTTTATTTAAAATCTTGGATGCATTCAATTCATCCTTTATCTTCTGTCCCTTACAGCAGTGATAATTTCAAGTAAACACCTATTTTCTGTTAATAGAGCTCCCTCCCATCAACAGGACAAATTGTCCACAGCTATTTGATCTAAAATGACAAGAATGCTACTTTCATTCCTGAAACTTATAATGTATAGACCATTTTCTTCTCTCCATCCTTTCCAATCTTTCAAGAACCAGTCTATAAATCTGCCCTCATGCAGTTTCTTAACTCATTAAATTCAATTCTCTGGGCACAGCAGCCATAGCCTAAGCCAGTACAGCAGGGTGCACATTGGATGTTTTAGTAACTTACCCACAAGGGATTCTATAACTACTCTGTAGGCAGTAGCATGTCTGTGAAGCTGCCACTGAGCACAGAGACTAGTCATGCGGACTTGGTACGTATCCAGATTTGTCACACCCAAGTACACTGAAAGTTAATTATACAAAAAAAATTAGTAGATTTACTCCTCTAATGAGACATACAAGAAAAAGTACAGAAGAACTACAGTAAAGCACTTGTGTCAAATCGTATTTTCAAAATAATTTAAACAGCTGCTTCTAAAAATGCCATGAAGAAAATCCAAAAGAGGAAGGAAAGTATGAATCTTGGTCCAAAGGTTTGGTACTAAGTCAATTTAGTTAAGATAGACTAATAACCACTGCTAAAATACAGCTAATATAAAAATATCATTATAACAGCAATATTTTTGTAGAAGATTAACTTAAAATCAAGGCTTAGATGTATTCAATTCAAATTATATACATAGAGTTAGGAAAAAAATGAGTAAACACATTTTCCATTAAGGAGATTTATATCTACTTTAGGCAAATATGCTTGAATGATAAACAGTAACATCTGCTTTGTGGCTCATCTCATGCTGATGTCCAGCAGGATACTTTAAAGCCTGATGCAGTCTGATAAAAGAGGGACTTTTATTTCAGCAGGCAATTAGCACAAAACAGAGAAAGACTTTCTTGTAAAAATTCACTTAGAAAGCTGCACGAAGTTGAAGATACAGTGAAAAACTGCCTGTAGAGATGTGAACAGCATGAAATCATTCTTACAGGTTTTGGCTACGCCTGTTAGGGCATCACTGAAGCCTGTTGAATATGAAGCAAATACTTTAACATTATACTCTGTTCCACTGAAGAGATTTAGAATAAGAATAGTGTTAATATCATCCCCTACAAAGGTCTCCAATGCAGGTCCAGGGACTGCAGAAAAAAAGAGAAAAGAAATATTAGAAAAATCATTTGCTTCTTCATTGAATCTACAGGCAATAAAAACTAATCTTCAGGAGTGCAGGTAATCTTGAATAAGCCAAGAAGTTTCTGCCTCACTTTTGTTTACCATACATAAAAACAAAGACACTCTACTTTTACTCAAAACAGTCCATGGTCCTTGTATGAAAAGAAGCCACAATACACTTGGGAAATTCAGCAGTAGCATTCATTAGGGCTAGACACTGGCATCTGTTAAGACTCTCTTGTTCTGCCTCGGTGACTTACTACTGTCCTAAATAGGCAGCCAAAGATCTTAGTTTGATGGTGTGCCAGGACCAATAGGGGACAGCAGATGCCAGCCAGCAACATAGTCCCTAAAGGGTTCTTATACAAGAGCTTCATTTAATGCTTTACAAAAATGATAATGAAAATAGAATAGAACAAAACTATTGCCAAGTCAGAACTGCAAACAGCTCCTTTGCAATGTTTTTCTTAGCTCTTCCGGATACACTTGAGAAACCAGCCAGCTTTATCTTCAGACAATATTTTAGCCCCTTAATAGTAAACACATCCTTATTTCAGTTTCAGGAGAGGACAACTGGTTTCTAAAAGACTCTGAAAGAGAATGTTGTCTAGAAGCAATATCAGGAGGGCACAAGATCCAACACACAGAAAGGGTAATGGCTACAGTGGCAAGTATTTGCAAGAAGAAGAGTGAGAGATGTAAAAATCAAAGCAATGATTTTTTTGTTTGCATTGTAAGGAGAAGGAAGCTGAAGGACAGGAGAACCAGAGATTACAGGTTAGGAAGGGGAGGAAGGTAGTCACTGGAATAAATGGAAAGAATCAGGATAAAAATGGCATAAAAGAACAGACTGAGATCAGATTGATCAGCCTCAAGAAGAGAATGGTATGGGGGATTCTTACTGCTGTTTACAGCTACTTAATGGGAGGGCGCAGAGAAGATAGACTTATCTTAGAGCAGGTTCTGAGGCAAATGAGGAAATGGACAAAACTTCTGACACAGAAAGTTTCAAGTAGGTATTAGAAAAAACAATTTCAAAGTGAGGGTAGTCTAACATTGGAACAGATGCCTACAGAGGTTTTAAAATCTCCATCCTTGGAGATATTACAAACTCAAATGGATGTGGTTTGGTGGAACCTGTTCTAAGTTGGCCCTCTCTCAACCAGGGAATTGGACGAGATGATCTTCAAATGTTCCTCCAAAACTGCATCATTCAGTAATACTATGAAGCTTTCATACTCAGTAGCTGAGAACGTAATTTAAAGAAACTAAGTTAAAGTTCTGTGAACAACATTGAATTTTGTTCTCTGTAAATTGTAACCAAGGAATGTGTTAGGTTTAAGTGTAAAATTCAGGAAAGGACAATGTCAAGAGATTCTAAGGGGAAAAGAAAGTGGCAAAAAGAAACCAGTTAAAAACTCACTGTTGACAGGTTTGTAGACAATCCTGTAACCCATAGTTGGTGAAGGTGGAGCATCCCAACTAATACGCAACCTGTTGTACCATTCATCTGACACACGCAGATTTCTAGGAGCAGACAGGGGTACTAAAAGAAAGCAAAGCTGTCTTTTAACAAGTGTTTCTCTTACATGCACAGGCATCAACTTGAGATATGCACATAAAAATAGTAAGAAACATCACCCAGTGCCCTCAGATTTATGAGTATGGAGATTTATGGGTTCTCAGAATGAAAGTTTTAATCAAATTCATCCTTCCATGATGATGATTCCAGTGGACTAATGTTGATATATTTAAGAAAGTGAAGTTAAGGATTAATTAAGAGATTTGCAACTGTTCAGTAAACATTGAATTCTCAAACTAATTCTCAACTTTGTCCCAACATTAAAAAAAAAAAAATCAGATAATTACCTATCACTTACATAGTTTCTTTCAAACCAAATGCATTAAGTTTTACAAGTATAAATTAAGCTCTTGTGAACATTTGAGTTTTCAAATGGATTCACAGGACGATTTTATAATTTATTTTAGCATTTGTACAAACGGCACTTCAATCTAGGCAGAAATTAAGAGAATAATTTGATAATAGTATTCTGTCCTGGCTGGCAGTGACTGATGAGATGATTTTTTACCAACATACAATAATGAGGGAACTTAAGCTAAAGCTGAGTAATTTTTTGGTAGATGGTCAGAACTCTACAGATAACACAACCACTTTTATTAAAAGTTCAGTGTTTCTAATGACCTTTAGGACATAATGATCTCACCCGAAAGAAAATCTAACAGAACAAAGGTTGGTTTAATTCTATCCCACTGGGCACTATTTATGTTATTTTCTGCATTAGTTGGGTTTTCCTTGGTGGGCTATCTATCAAGGACTAACCAGAATTATTCCTCAGTAAATTTCTGCCAATTTACAGTACATGGACATAGAATATAATCGCTTAATCATAAGTAACCTTATAAATCAATGAATTGAAATTAATATAAGACTCTTGAGTCATATAAGTCATGCAAAGTAAACTGATAATAGTCAAATACATTATTATAAGTCAAAAAAAAAAAAAAGAAAAGGGCCAAAAGAATAAGCCTTTCCCTGTACATATCCTAGCCAAGGACAAGCAGAAAGTTTGTACTTACGCGTTTTGCCAGGAGCTGAGACACTGACCCCTTCCCCGTCGGAATAGATGGGAGTAACGGTAACTTTGTATTCTGTATCAGAGAGCAGAGGCTGAAGCAGGAGACTGTTCTGTCTCCCAGGCACCATTACCTGAAGGTCAGAGCAGCAGAACAAACATGGGGTCCAGCATGTTTTCATATCATAGGTGATATCTAACAGCTTGTTCCACTAATAGAGCTTTCCAGCAATCTACAGCTTGCATTTTTAAATATTTCTGATGCTTTATTGTAAAATAAAATAACTAAACTGTCTTCTCTTTTAAAAATCCATTAATTATGCCCAAATAAAATTTTTAAAAAGGGACAATAATAAACTTACAAGGCACTATAACTCCATAAGCAATATACCACCAATGTTGTCTTTGTGATTGCTACTCAAAGAGTTGTATCTTACAGACAAAACAAAGCCTCATTTTTTAATCATTCTTGACCTGAAAGGGATTATCCAAAACTATGCCTATTAATAAAGGTCAACCGTTATGTTCTTTGGGGAGAGAAGATCACCCTTTCATGGGAGGAAGACATGTGATTCTGCAGACTGGAGAGCATAAATTAAACAAGTACAATTAAAACAGATTCTAGTTTTAATCTCGGAGCCTGCAGAGCCTGCATGGGAGCTAAGCCTGGCACACAATGTGGACCCAGTAGAAAAGAAAAAAAAAAAAATGTTGATGGCCCAACAAAATTTTCTGAGGAACAAAAGAGAAAGCTCTCACCAGCTTTACTGCTTCAGAACACATACCTCTTGTTCTAGGAAGTGATACACAGAAGGAAAATAATCTAGTATACCAAGTGTTGAGATTTGTCAACAAAACACTTCATTCATTATTCAGAACTGGAAACTATGTTAGTGCAAAACCATCTAAAGACATACGCGTGAGACACCTTGATGCTGAACTCTTCCATACATATATGCACAAGGCACAATCCAAGTTTCTGAAAACAGCACAGAGCTTTTTTTAAAAAAGAAATAAGAATGGATGCAAGTATTGAGAAGTCTGTCTTTTCCACATCTGCACATCAGAGAACAATATATTTCTCAGCAATAAGAAACATTCTTGGCTCGGAGAAAGACAAAAAATGTGATCCTTCCAACATGTACAGCACACCCAAGAACATACATATAATAAAGGGCTTGACCTTTTTGTGGTAAGAATTATTCTATTACATTTTTTAGATCTTGATTTTCAGCCAATATCTTTGAGAATTAAAAAAAAAAATAATATTTTTATGGAAAGGGAGGAGTAACTGAAACTTATAACTGAAATCAGAGCCAAAAAAGAACCTAAGGAAAGCATCCACCACAGAATTGTCACGCCATAGTATCCTTAAGCACAGATTCCACAAAACCTTTGGGTGTGCTACAGAAACATACTCAAGGATGTGAACACTCCCCCAGAAATTTAACCTGGGTGTCATTTCATTAACATCTGTGTTGCACTTCTTAGGTGCTTGAAGCCACATGATAAAATCCATTCCTTTAGCTTAGAATATGATTAACTTAAGGTATGTATTTCAGTTATTCATTATTCATTAAAGAAATTATGCACATGATTAATGTCAAAGGCTCTGAAATACATGCTTAATTAATTAGTTGAATTATAACCAAAGAACTGTTTACTTAAATTAAATAATTTGATGAATTACAGCCAAGATTTCTACAAATCTTAGAAAATTATAATTTTCTTTAATGCGTTTTGAATCAACTCAATTAATTCTAATAGTCAGAATTTAAATATCCTTCCTACAATTTTACTTTTCTTTTAAAATAATAGCCAGCCACTGAATACTAAAACAGAACTACATTTATATGATCTGACTGAGCTTTCCAGAGCTGAAACAATAAATATAGAATGTGAATTTCAGATACTTCTACTCATTGTCATACAAACAATAAGTTGCAGCGCTTAGTGCAAGATTACGTTCTGTGTAATGTATTATTATACACTGTACTATCATATAGGCAATGGAGATAAACTAAGAATGTTTACCAGTCCAAAAGTAAACCACTGTACTAAGAGTTCATTTTCAGATTATAGTTGAAAGAGATGATAAGTAAATCTCTATCAAAGTCTCACAAAAGTTGAATGTAATCAAAATGCAAAAAAACTATTCCACATTCTTCCTAGAAAAAAAAAAATCAACTCATTTTTAAACCATTTTTATTGATAAAGCCTTTAAAGAAAAAAAATAAGGCTAAAACAACATAGGCTGGTATCAGAAATAATATCCTATGTTTTTAATACAACTGATGTACAGAAGGGAGTCACATGACTGAGACCAACAAACTCTAATGAAGGAGGATGATCTGAGGAATATTTTTGCATTCTGAACTACTAATTTACAAAATAACCTGGATTATAATACACTTAGGATTTCTTTTTATTTGCTATATGCACAAAGAGTACTCACAGTACTACTCATGCTTTCACTATTTTCCTAATGTCTTGAGCATCAGGTTTAGTTTTATTTGTTTATAGTTTTTTCTTTTTTTTAATCATCACATGATACCGAAAGAATAAGAAGCATCCTTAGACACCTAAATTCCAAAGTGTTTTCCTTAGCGTGACATGTTCAGATTATGTGAGCGGTACAAGAGGTCAGCAATTGAGTCCTGATTATACTGGCTTAGTATAAAATGAGGAGATGAAAAAAATCGCTGGATAAAATAAGCTATTTAGGATGATTCTGCACAAAAATTGAGGGGTCTTAAAAAACAATTTCAGGATAGAGAAAGTTCTAGAACTTACTCCTTGCCGCCAAATTTAAAAAAACATGGGAAAAAGAAGTCAGGCAGGTAGTCTTTAAGCACAACCTCTTTAAATACACATGCAACAGGGCCTTGATGTACATCAAGACCTTTGTCTGCTACGCATCAGGTTCTGTAGGATCAAAGCTTTCAAGTACAATTTCAGTAAAACCAAACATAGATCATTTACTAACAGCAGTAAGAGTGTCACATAAGGCAAGTCCATGTCTTAGCCATTATTAAACAACTTTTCAAGCCTATTAACCATACAAGAAACCCCTTACAGACCATTCTTACCGCTTCCTCAGCACGATCCCCTCTTGCAGCAAGATAGGTCACTCTGAACTGCTGAGCACTGTAATCTGAAATGTCCCAAATCACCCTTAGGCTTGATGTTGTTTCATCATCTATAACGAGGTTTCTTATTCCTGGTCGAAAAACTAAAGGAGAAAAATTATTCAATTAATAATTTCTAAAGCCTGTTTATAGATTTTAAATCTATGCTAATTTATCAACTAAGTACAAACTACATAACTTCTCCACAGAAGCCACAGTGGGTCTGCAGACCTGTCTGGAACAAACCCCTACAAGTCCAGCAATACTTGAGCTTAATAACAAACAAATATTAAAAACTTAATAAAATAATAGTTATTTTATGTTGCAGTTAATATGTATTATCCCGCATGCTTTTTTTTTTTAAACTTAAATTTCTTGGCTTGCAGAGCTTTAGAATAATTAAAAACCTATTTCAGCTAGAATGCCACAAAAGAGAAATGATGTAGAACTGTTGATCCCTAAAAGTCAATTCTAATTCCAAGGAAAACAAACAGAATTCTCAAAATAAAACACATCTCTGATGTGTTTTCAGCCAAAAACAAACAAAAGAAAAAACAAAAACAAAAACAAAAAAAGAGGGAGAGAAAGAGAGAGAGAAAAAGGAGCAAAGGAGCTGTATTTTCCAAATCAATTTCAGTCTCTTAATTCCTAATACCATTCAAAGTTTTTACAATGCATTAGCATTACAGTCTGGTGACACCCCACCCCTGAGGTCTACACTGCAAGAGGAGATGACAGGGGACTGTACCAACCACAAGAACCATGAGGAACCAGGGTTATCAGCCCCTCATTAAGATCACAGCTCTCAGCTCCTTGATCTGCTGAGGGTGCTACACTGTGGAGAGCCTTAGTTCCTTGCCTACAGCATTTAAACTGTATATTTATTCCATTTACCTGCTGTTGTGGGCTTAGAAGTTGTGGTACTGCTAGTAGTCACAGTGGTAGGGATTGCAGTAGTCCGTGCAACTGAAAAACAGTGCTCAGCTTAATAACAATTCAACAGGATGGGAAAGTCACAGTATTTATCTCCTGATTCTAATTCTGATAATAAAACTGCATTCACACACACAACCATCCCCCACACTTTGGGCATTTTAGGAACTGAAATAGAAGTATTCACTGAGTTTACTTTAGGCCCATTTATTTGCAGAATCAGCACTTAGCTCTGCAGATTGGACACAATTATAAATTGTACCATTAATTAAAGAATACATACAGCCTTCCACATTTCTGTTCAAGCATTTCACCATGACTTCCACTTTCACCTTTTCTTAAGAATGTCATTAACTGATTTGAGAGCTCTTTAAGTAAAAAGAAGGTACTTGTCCATGTAAAACGAGGAAGTACCCCCAGCAACAATCAGCAAAACCAGCAGCGTCGGGATGGGTATGGACCTCTTGCCTTAACAGAAGATTCAAGATTAAGCCCAAGATTAATTTAATGGGAATCAAATAAATTTACACCTGAATACACAGCCACTGGCTTTCCAAGTCACTATTCATAGGAAGAAAATGTGTGCATGAAATTTTAAATAAATTTTTTTTTCCCTTTCTCATTGAATAGGAGCAACAGAAGGGATACACATCGGTTTACCTTATCCCAACAAGTATTCTACCTTGTTGTTCGATTGTAATTTACTGATATTTTAATAGGCTAGATTAAAAACCATTAAAATATTTTCCACAGAAAAAGCTCTTTTAGTATGATAGAAATAAATTGCTGAAGCTGTGCTATTTCTACTACTTTCTAAACCACTTCATTTTGAATAAAATAAATAAATAAAAATCCATATCTCTCCACGAAACCTAGATAAAGCCTGATTTCTTAGGGAAGAAATAACACTGTCAGCCAAAGACAAGTTATTTTTCATGTCTGATGATTTCTGATGTAAAGAGGAAGGAGAGCTTTTTTCAGGTTGGTCCTCTGGATCATCTGCTTGATTGAGTAAAGCCAATTTCCATGGGCTATACATTTCTCCAGAAATAGGCTTAAAACAAAATAATAGATTTTCAGATACAAATTATTTTAGAGATGGTATGAGAAGCACTTGTTGAGAAAGAAGAGATAGAGATTAACATATTCAGGGCAATGTTTTTACTGCAGTCTATAGTAGAGATTGTTCGAGAGGAGCAGTTGCATTTCCATTTGCATCTAATCCAGCTCTCTGGCTCAAATCAGGACTCCACTCACATTTGGTAAAGAAATTAAACATATACACAAAGTGAAAAGTATATTTCTTTACTAAACAGTAATGGATTTAGATATATGACCAAATATACCATTGAACTCTGGCAACCTAGCTAAAAGAGCATGGCACTGATTCAATTATGAGCTGTAATATCACACTGAACATGAATTTAAGTTTTATTTTTGTTACTTCCATGCTAATTTCTCAGGTATTAGTGTAAACTTCCTGGATCACTGTTAGAGCCAAGAATGAGCACAATTCCAGTGAGTATAAGCTACAAAAATAGAATGGAAAAAGGCATGGTGTAAATGCCAAACATTTTCAAGGAAATTCTTGTAAACTATTTACTTTAAAACATTTATTCCCCAAACAAAACCTAATACAGCTTCTAATAAGGAACCTTGTTCCATGACTAAATACTGAAATGTAGAATGAAAGATCCAAAAGACCACTGCTCAGAGAAGGAGCCACACCATCTTCTTGATTCAATGCCAACTATCAGATGATATTTAATAAGAAAAGCAAAAAATACGGTCAGCAAAACGTTGGTGATAAATCACCATATTCTTCAATATTAGAGATACTCAAAGGCTGACTATATCTTAAACATAAGATTTATGTATTAAATTTTTTCTAAAATTTATTATCAATATTTTTTCTTACCTGTAGCTCCAAGAACAGCAACAGCTTCACTTTCACTTTCATCGTCAAAAACTGCCAGCAAAGAAACTTCATACTCTGTGTTGGGCAACAAACCTTCAATAACATGAGTGTCTGTGTCTCCCTTTAAGACAACCTTAAAAAAACAGAGCAAGTATAAAACAAAGTTTTGTGCTTGATTAATTTATACAAGTAGATTGAAGTTAAGTAAGAAACTCACAGAGAACTACACTCCAGTTTGCCCAAATAATGTATTAATCATATTGAAATAAGAAGTAACTCAGATAAAGTTTCCAAAAAAAAAAAAAAAAAAAGGAATATTTAAACCGTATTTATTATTTTATTGCTGGCTTGATTGTTCCAATGTGCAATCTTAGACTTTTACCTGCAGCTAACTAATTTTTAATGCTGACCATGTGCATTTCATTTGAAAATAAACCCTGAAAGTCACCGATGAAAGGAATGTAACGTTAGATTAACTTTAGTTTACTTTTCTACCATTCAAACATCACTACAGCAAACATGCTCAGCAATTCCACAGGGTAGCAAAGGATATTGTTTCCATACTTACCATACATCTACCTGTGTTCAGGCTTTCGAATTTTCCGCATGATCTCTAAATCAGCAACATTAATATAATATCTTGGCACTTTCAAAAGGCAAAAATATGCTGCCTTTAGCTAACATAATTATAATCCAAGTTTCGGTTCCACACATTTAAAATGTTACTCTCAGGGGGAAAAAAAACACTCTGCAAACACTTGTATGAATGCAAAAGGTTATTAACTCCACTATCTCCCAGCTGCCTTAGGTTATTAGACTGTCTCCCTCCCAGTGGTGGTCCAGCACCTAAGCAGTGGTTCCCTGCTCAACACAATGTCATCTCTAACAGTTTAAGCAGCTGGTCTTTGCTGTTGCTTTACTAGATCTAGTAAAGTTTACTAGTTAGTAGAAAACTATGTGAGATGTTTTGCTGATGAACTTGCTGTATGTTGTGGAGTTTTACATAATAAATTTCCTTTACTTTTTACCTACAGCACCAGCAGACTATTCACATATGCAATATCAACTGTAAGAGGAAGGTTTCAATTTGGATTTCTTTGTTTTGTTTTGCAGTACTCTTTTTGCAAAGGATCAACAGATGGGGTTGGAATCAGAGGAAGGAACTATAAAGCAGAATACAAGAAACCTGAGCAATATTTCTAGTGAAATTTTGAAATTTTTGAGTGAGCATCTGTGTTCTCAGTAGGTATAAGTAAAACCTTCCTTTCCAGTTCCTTGGAGCCTCTAGTCAGGTAGGAATTTTCTATAAGTAATTATCATCTTATATGTCGCTTCGGCATCCTTTCTGAAGTGTAACTTCTATCATCCTCCACTCCCTAGTAATTTATCCCACAGAGAAGAACACAAAAGAGAAGAACACAAGGTGATGACCTTTCAAGCAGAGAGGACAAATACCAAGCAGATCAAAAATACCCCACATAAAACTATAACAACACACACTCTCTATCTACTTTAGCCTGCAAATACAAGGCCACTCTTGAAAATCTTATTCCAGCCCTTCAGTGCTAGCTCTGCCACACATCAGCAGCGTGGCTGAAGTAGCTGCGAGGTGTGTAATTCTCATCACCACTCCGTGACCCCACTCAGCTAATTGGCAAGCCGGGTCTTGGAAGAAAGAGAGGGAGCGCATGTTGTTTCTCTGCATGACTGATCACTTAGCTGGGAAAGAAGTTTAAAGAGGCAACAGCCTGGAGGGATTGTGCTATCCTTGGCCTGACCCTGTTAGAGAAGTCATGCAAGCAAAACAAGAAAGCAGCTCGGGTATTTTTAATATTTCAGGATACAAAAATATGAGGCCCTCCAGCAATTCTTAATGAATGAACTGAGCGAGTGGAAACTTAAGAGTTCAAATATTTTGTGAACTTAAAAGTTCAAGTATTATGTGATATCATAAAGCCCACAACAAAACATATATGGATTAAAGGGATTGCTGGCAACTACTCTCTGGAAATTAACACAGAAGCAAGTCAGTCCATCTAATGCAGGAGAAATTCTAGGGGATGACTTGTGTCAGCTCATTCATCTGCAAATTCCTTCTTTTCCTCACCCCCTCCTGCAATTCCTTTCAACAGTCCATGGGACTGCTTCTTGCCAGGTGGACAGCAGGCAAGAAAAAGGCTAGGCTAACTTCCAGAAAAAAATGCCACAAAACCTATTCCAAACAGACCTTTTTCTGCTCTAATGAAAGAAAAAATGATGCATGAAACCTAGGCCGAGCAGCACCATGCCCTATGCCCAGGTGGACAGGTTGCAGATGTGGCCCCTCTTCACAGTGCAGATGCTTACAGAGAAAGTTTGAGAGGGTATATGAAACTGAGGAATAGAAGAGAGGGGAAAAATAAAGAGGGAATAAAAAAAGGTGGGGGGGAGGAGAGGATATGAGACAGCCTATGACAGAGGAAAATTTGGGAGAAGGATTTATTTGGGAAAGTAGCTGGAAAAAGAGAATAAAACAGAAAAGTCTGAGGAGATGAAAAAAACAGCTTAATGAAAAAATGGTACTACAGGGCAGATGCATGGAGGCCTAGAGCAAGACAGATGCACAGAGGCCTACAAAAATACAGCATTGGCAAGAAAAAATAAAAGAAAATCATAAAAAGGAAAAACTTACTATATGCAAACTTTTCCTTCTGTAAAGAATGGTTTATAGTTAAAGCTTAGCAGGTGATTTTATTGTGGACAGCTTAGACAAACTGGAGCCCCATCTGAGGCTACAACTCTTGCTCAGCCACATTCTTCTTCACAGCAAAGCAAAGAATACGACCCTCTGAAAACTGACACAGTACAGAACAGCAAACTTGGTCTCTAGCAATTGGTAATTAAGGATTAGATTGATTATTTGTTAATTAATGTTCTTCTTTCCCTGCCTCTTCAAAACAAACTGGAATATTGGTTTGATTTTATTTCAGAGAGCTTTGTAATGGGGCAGATTCTTCTCTGAACGAGTCAACTGACCACACTTATTTAACAAAAATTAAGAGTTTGCAGCACACGTGTCCTCAGAGTGTAATTCCCTCTTCTATTTCACCTGCTTGGAGACTCAAAGCAACTTACCTCTTCAGGTTTCCCCCCATCCAAAGGAATCCATGCCAATCTGTAAAAAGCAATATCTGAGGAGGTGGGTATCCAGCTGACCCTAAAACTGTCTGTTGATGCTTCCTCCACTTCCAAATGCTGGGGAGCTGGAACCTTTTCTGCAAAATATTACACAAAAGTGTGTGAATTATTATCTAAAACCTACCTGGACAACATCATCAGGCACAAACCATTTCACCAGTAGATTGTTGGGAAGTATATAACATCAGAGGTAGCTAGCAAAAACACTGCTGATTCTTTGCTTGTTTACTGGTACTCAGGGAAGCATATCCATAACTGGAGAAGGGGCACCCCATAATACATGCTCCATACGTACTCCAAGCACATGCATTAAATCCTCCTCGTTCTCTCTCTACTGAAGGAGCTCCATGCATCCCTCATTCCATCTCCTTACTCAGAGCTCTGTGCACCATGTACTTTTCCTCCCCCTCAAACCCTATCCCTGCCCTTGCGAGAGGCTCTTAAGGAGGTTTAGATGTCTTAGATTTTCTCCTTTGGGTGTTCCAATTTCTCCCCCTATATTTAAGGTTCTACCCGTTATTGCCTGCATCATTCATTAGTTAGATGCATGATTCAAAATTCATCACATTTCAGCTAAATGCTGTCATGTTGAATGATGCTTTGGAAAGCTGTGGAGACAGCTGTTCTACCTCCTAAATGGAACAAAAGATGCTTTTAAAATGGCTGATTCTGCAAACACTGAAGAAATAAATCTTATCTACACATAGGTATTCATGATGTCAAAGCTTTCTCACCCATGAGTGAGGATGAAACTGGCCTCATAATAAGGGAGCTCCAGTGAAATGAATAGTAATCACTCCATACATCTGAATCCACAGTCACAGACACTTCTGTTACTGAGCTTATTTTCCAGTAAAGTAAGTGAATATCAAAATTCTTCTTGGAAAGTTTCAACAGTTCAGCAATACTTACTTGTTGTAAAGCTGCCAGTAAGTGGTTCAGACTGCCCTTCATCATACAGGGAGAAAATAGCAACAGTATATTCTGTAAGGGACGTCAGACTTTCTAGAGTATATGTTGAAACTCGATCAACTTCAACCTATAGAAAATGTAATTTGCAGTAAATATTGATCGTGTTTAGGAATAAGGAAATAAAATTGCTTTACAGCATCGATCTCTGAAATTCTACCGGGTAATAGAGAAAACGTCATGTAATTAGGAAAGAAATTCTGTTAAATTATGAACAAAGATAAATTCAGGGTCACAAAATCTGGCAAAATCCAATAAAAATTGATCTTTCTGTTTATGAAGAACTAGGGGAAAAAAAAAAAAGAAAAAGAAAGAATACAGCGTTAGTAAGCTGTAAGTAAGGGAATTTGTAAATAGAAGAAACCTCCTGGGCTATCAGATTTGATCCCTTGCTATTATGAATAAGTGTTGCATAAACCATTATGGTTAATATTTGTCAAGATAAAAGATGACAGTTTTATCTTGTCTCTATCCAGAACACAGTTAACATGACTTTTCAGGGAATATAAAACTCAAAGCTGTATAAACGTGCAGTCCAGTTGGTCCAATTAACCAGTGTCATGTTAGGTCAGCACTGTAGGAAAAAAGATACCAATCCAAAGCAAACAAAGAAAATGCTATCTGCTCTTTCAGCAGACAGAAAAGAAAAGCTAAGAAGTTGGTATAAACCTACTGAACATTCACTACAATACAAAGTATATTAAAGCAAGCCTGAGAAGTTCAAACCTATCTTAACTATC
>VZSV01000030.1:4475017-4495548 GCA_013398735.1 Nothocercus julius
AGAAAAGAAAAGAAAAGAAAAGAAAAGAAAAGAAAAGAAAAGAAAAGAAAAGAAAAGAAAAGAAAAGAAAAGAAAAGAAAAGAAAAGAAAAGAAGAAAAAGCTTAAATCTGGATATATGGATCCAGAGAGGTAAGAAAATACTGGTGATCACAGACCATGTGGGACAGGTATGTTCACCAACAGCTTGCTTTCCTTCCAGCCTGACCCACTGCCTGATGAAGCACGCCCATTAGAAGAAGACTTATTTGAATAGCTACATAGACAAGGTTCATAGAGAAGCATTAATCTGCTTTCCTATGACAGTCCTAAGACCAGAGAGAGTTGGCTGAACTGAGTCACCGTCAAAATAAACAAAGGTTGCAGGGTCGTTAGTTTTGCTTTTATTCTGGTCTGGTACAGTAATGATGATGGGGCTGACTAGCTTCTGTGATCAAACCCTGCAAACCCGTCGTGGATCCTTGGGTCGTGCCAGTGTATCTGGAATTTGCATGTGATCTTCCATCCAAAATGCTAGCCAGGTTTAGAGCTGTGCAGCTGCCAAGATCATATGACACGAAGTGAGTTCAGGCTGGTATAGCCATAAATTACATAAACTACTGTTCAGGATGAATAAGACAGAAATTGGGCAGACATTGACTAAATGGGAGGAAAAAAAAAAAAAAAAAAGAATGAGAGATGAAAAGAAGGAAAGAGAGAGAGAGAGAGGAAGTCAGGGAGAAAAGACAGACTTGGTTCTCAATGTGATGAATCTCCTATACCCATTTCAAGTCTACGGATATACCCAGGTTGCATTAGTATGGAATTTGCACTTGTCTCTTTTCAGCTGTCCTCCAAGAGATGACCCAGTGCAAACAGCAGTTCTGCAGCTTCTTCCACCATTACTGACTTTACAGGCAATTGCTCTGGTGCTTCTTTTCCTCATGCCTGAACTTGCACCTCTGAAGTATAAGTCCCTTGAACACTTAACTACTCATACTAGGAGGGCAAAATGAGAGGTAGTCACCACTTGACTGATGGGAGCAGTGGAGATGTCACTGAATGCAGACCCAGAAATATCCCAGCAGCACAATTGTCTATTTTCAGTTCTTTTGTCTTCCAAATGCTGAGGCTATTTAGAGAGCTGCCATACAGCCCTGTCCTCTGCTAACTGTGCATAGCAGTTAGCTGGCCAAACTCTTGCTGCTTATTAAAAACACACCATCTATCATGAGCGTGCAGGCACTTTCCAACCCTTCATTTACCAGATGTTCAGCAGTGGGGGTTGAAGAGAAGTCTTTTCTTTGCTTTTTTTTCGCCCTCTCTGTAATGACTACTGCAGAGCCAGAGGAATAAATTTCTCCATCTGAGCACTGCCCCACACACCTGGTTCTCCAACTACATGAGTCTAAACACAGCAGTCCCAATTTAGCTGTATGTTAAAACAACACATGACATTCATTTATCTTCAGCAAGTTCAAAAAACTCTGACATTAGTTCCACTGAAACCAACAGGGATATCGGTAGAACCAATACCAGTAAGAGAAATTAACAGAAAAAAATCTGTGGAAATTTATACAAGCTGAGCTTATCAGTTAAGTACTAGCATTAAGAAACTACATAGTCATGCCAACTAAGGTACAGTTAAGACCTCCTCCTGTGGACTATTCAAATAAGATTTTAAAATCAGATATCTGTTCTAATATGTACGGACTTTTCTGAAGTTTTATTAACACTTAAGTGTCTATAGATATGTACTACCCACATGTAGTTTCTTGTCCTGTAAGGGGATCACTAGCTTCTTCTCCAAACATGGCATAAACTGTGACTGTATATTCTGTATTCGGTAACAGTCCATCCAGTTCAAGATCTGTTGAGGTCTCTCCAATTTTTATCTAAAAACAACACAAATGAAAAAGACACATAATTTCTGAATTAGCTCATGATAGAGAAAAATGCTATTTATACACTTAAATCAGGCATGTGATCAAATACTTTGGTGAGCCAAGGCTTTGTCTGATACTGTGCCTACAGTGCTTGGCCCAAGATTTTAGGATTGTGCACAGCAACCAAAACATCAAAACTGGCAAAAAGCCAACATGCAGGTAAGAAGAATTTAAAGCAACCCATCCCATTAGCAATGACACAACAGCCTCCTCTGCAGAACCTGCAGCTACTAAGCCCTTTTCATTCACAGTTACACCTTGTCTGTCTTTAGCCTGTTAAAAAAAAAAAAAAAAGCTTTCCACTCAGAGGAAGGCTCAGATTTGCTCTTCGTTACTTAAGCTGTGTATTGTTTTCCTCCTTCACCTCTTTACTGAGTGCCATATTAAGGGTGAGTGATTTATTTAATATGAAAAAAAATCTGTATCTTTCTCCAGGGCGAGGCTAAATCTTCCTGATTCAGCTAGTTTTCAGGGAGGCCCCATTTTTACGTGCTCATAGCCACTCATTTAGCAGAGAACACAAGTCTGTGCGAGATCTTGGTAGCTTCCTACCCCATTTCCACCAGTTCGCATGCCCTTGCATGCTTCGTAGTGTTCTTGCTCAGACAAAGACTTTAAACAATCTTAATTTTATGTATAGAAACCAGATAACTCAACAGCACTTCAAATCCTCATCCAAAGATTCCACTGGAACTATGCTAGTCACTTAAAAGATATTTTTAAAAGGAAAAGACAGCATGAAGGGCAAAGTCCAAACTTACACTGTCACTAAATATACTAAAAAGAATGGATTTATAATCTTTGTTTTTTTTTAAGAATCACCTCTGATTTAAAATACTGTTTTTAAATTTGCAAATAAAAGTTGGACAGAATAAAGAGAAAACCAATAAATGCAATATCTTATAATTTAATTTACTTTCAAAGGTCCTGATGAGAAGAAAGGGTAAATTTCATAGTATTCTAATAGCACATTCAGAAAAAAGAAGTTTTTATTTCATTTTTCTTTCTTTTGGTGTTTGCTTTACATGATTGACAATATGTATGATTCATGTATGACTTCAAATGGCCCCCTTAACTCTGCTGAAATAATGGCATTTTTATATGACAATGAGAGAAAATAGCAATCAACTGGTACTTGCCCTCTGCTCAACAAGTCATTAAATATATTACTTCAAATTACATAACCACATTACTTTAAAAGGTTGTTGAGAAAAGACTATGGCTGATAAAGTCGGAGGTTAAAGGTCTTGTACTATTTTATTCTTTAAAATATACTTTTTTTCAAATACTTTGTAATCAAATCAAAGCAAAATACATCACCTCCTTTTCATCTGCTGCCAATCCCTCTGTCAGAGGTGCATACAGGATCATGTAACCGGTGGCACCCGCCACTCCGGTCCACTTAGCTCTCATGCTGCTCTGAGACACATCGTACAACTGCAGGTCTGATGCCATTGGCAAGGCAACTACAGTGGAAACAGAGACAGAAAAGTCAGTTATCTCATTTGAACAACCAGCTATTTTTTACATGGTTCATTTTAGTCCAGGAAACACAAAGGAAAATGTCTATTTCCAGGCATGGAAGTGCTGTCTGTTTATCACAGCTATGAAGAGCTGATTAGGACCTAAAAGACTGCAGAATTAGGAATCTATCAATTCTACTACCAAGGCAGAGCTGCTCCCTACAAAGTGTTTCAGGTCTTTGTCCTACCTGTCTTTGAACACTTCAAGCATAAGAATTTTTGTTCCTTAAGCACCAATCACCATGGTTGGATCTCAAACCCCATTGCCCTTATCTCCAAGAGGCTGATGCTGGCTAATGAAGAATGGCAGAGCTGCTATTAGAAACAAGTTGTTGTTCATTTTGGGGGGGTTTTGAGAGCCATAAGGCAAGGCACAGTTTGGAGGAAACACTGAATGAGTGATTTGCAAATGGAGAAATACTTTGATTACAACAGTTTTATGTTTAAGGACCGGCCTATCCAAACCCACTGCAAGGCGTACTGTGTCAATGGGATTAAGGAAATGTGAGCTGGATCACCTGTGACAAGTGATACTGAAAACTAGTCTCGTGAATGTAAGGTTGAGTGAAGCTCAAACATTGTGTTAGACATTTACTTGTGAGGTTCTGGCACTGATTCTAGAACACAGCCCTGATCTGCCTTCCTGAACGTCTCTTTGTAGCTCTCTAAGTCTTTAGAGCAGCATTTTGCATTTCTCTCATTTTTCTCATTTTTTTCCTGCTAAAAGAGAAATGCCCCCAAGGCCTTCCCACTGCCATTCCACCACGGATGGATTCCAAGTAATCATCTGGTCAGTAGGGAGATACAAGGGAACTTTGGCTGCTCCTCTGGAACTTCTACACTGAGATTGTCCCTAAAAATCTATCAAGTGGTCTAAAAGCATGGGGTAGTTGATATTTGATATAAATCTTCTTCTATTAGGAACACTGAGAGCCTGTCAGTCACTGGGTGTTAAGGTTCTCCAAGGCTCTGCTCTGCATGTTTCTAAATAATCTCATCTGCAAACACAAATTCAGCTACCAATTCTAATTACAATGCTAATAATTCACAGATCTTCTCCAAGCTCCTTCTCCAGACAAAAATAGCAGCCTGCCTAGCTGACATCTCAAAGGAGTTGTTCATCTATTATGTACATTCAACAAGCTTTAACAGAGCTCTCAGTTCCCACATACAAATCATGCCAGCATCGTTCTTGTTCACTGAGCCTGTTCACTCAGACTGTTGTTCAGGCCTGTGAACCTGGGCAAAATTTCAACGTAGGCCTCTCTTCAGGTTTCCACTTCCAGGTAGTGCATACATCGTAATAATTTTTGCTGCAGAACACCTCTTGTATGTTAACGTCTGTATTTGTTTGGCAGAATTAAAATGAATCACAAAACTTTCATCGCATCAGGTCCTTTTCTTTGACACTGGCAAACTTTATCATGTCATGTTCGAAATACTTCTCAGCCCACTGATTTGACTAACTCCTTGTTTTTAATCTGTCCATCATTTCATGTTCTCTGTTGCAATGGAAGCTGCTGATCCTCATTTTTAATTCTTTCACAAACTACCTCCTTTCTATTAAAATCCCTGCTGATGTGCTAACTTCTTCTCCCATAAAGACTCTATCACACACACATGCTAAAATTGCAGACAAGCAGCTAATACTTCCTTGCACACTTTCCTGACAGTAAGGAGAAGCTACCAATAATTATGTTCAATTTTACTTCATTCTTCTCCTTCAGGGATCTTCTTGAACCTCTGATCTCTACAGAAAGAAACTGATTTTGCTGGAGGCAATCTGAGGACACTTTCTACCGCATTGTCTCAAGCTGCCCCAGGATCACAGGAAAGCCATCCTCAGCAGGTCTCCTCCTTAGCTTGGTTCTTAAAATCTAAAGACAAGTAGCCTCTTTAACTCATGGGCTCAGCAGGGACTCCTAAACACCATGGCAATATAAACAACCTTAGGAATTAAAGAAGTGGTGTTTTCTACTGGAGTTTTCAGCTAAAGGGATGAGATTCTGAAATATAAATCCATTAGAGAACGCTTATGTGCATTTTTAGCAGTTACTTGCTTATCCTAACAAAATCATAAGGATAAATTAAACTAGGAGTATACTGAAAGAGAAATGGAGTAAACTAATACAGAGAAAAAAATATATTTGCAATAAATTAGAATATGAATGCATTTCATATTTATTTCAAGTTAGAAGTGACTGCTAAATCAGAAACATTTCTAATTAATTCATGCATATTGAGTGTGTTTATTTAGAGTTAAAACTCCTGTAAGTTATTTTCAGTGCCCTATATAAGCAAATATGTTAGTTTTCATATTTGTGGTTAATTTTTATCTGTCAATGTCAGTGTCACAGGAAGGTAAGAGCATAAACTACAGTTTTACACAGCTTTTACACAGTTTTTTCTCCTATCCATTAGGATAGGAGAAAATACTTTCAAATTGTAGATATTGGATGAGCTGGAATGATTAATACTTGCACAAGTCAAACTATTCTCTCTGACACACTCTCAAGGATGCCTGTAGTGCTTGATGCCTCATGACCTTGGGGTGTGATCTGATCGTATCTCAGCAAGGCAGCAGGACTGGGCTCAGTCAGAACTTGAATAGGTGACTTCAAAAGAATACCAGATGCAAAAGGAAATGAGGCCGTTGGCTCAGTATGTGACTCCTTTATCTCCAAGTCAATAAATTAACCAGTTCCTAACACTGTGTCATGGTACAATAACCACGGAGCTGACATTTTATTGGAAAGAGGCAAAAAGTGAAGGCTCAAACATTTTGGGGAAAATACATTTCAGTTTCTTTTCAGATCGAGATTAGTACTGACTTCCTAGATTAATGCCAAATTTAAAAACTGCTTTGTCTAATTTAAATCAACCTTCTAGTTTTAACTACCAAAAGCTTTTATTATCTTCCTAACGGCTAACGTATTCACTAAAGAAAATGGCTGCATTTTGTATGCAAATATATTAAATTTATATAACCTACAGCAGCATGTTATCTCAGATGCTAACATGGCTTCCATTGTAAAACCTCAAACTTCCTGTAAACCCTGTAAACATTCCAATATTCGAACAATATTCGAAGTCTTCATTTTATGGATAGAAAATCAACAGAATCATTGAGAAAGAAACTTCTTGAAGTTACCTTGAAATCTTTGGCACAGGTGGAAATCACACACATGTTTTTGTTCCCATCTAATCCTCCACTCACTAGATACTTTATAACCACAGGCCTCATTCATAACGCTTGGCTCTAGAGCCAAAGTTTAGGAGTGCTCTGATTTAGGGTTCAGAACAACTGACTTCAGTGTTGAGCCCAGAGATGAATAAAGATGAATAAAAATTTTCTCAGTGTTTAAAGATCCCCCCCAGGGCATTTGGACTTAGGAACTTAGCCCAGAATTAATTCAAGCAAAAATTAAACACAAATGTATTAAAAGGACTTAAACAAAAGAGGATTCCTTTCTGTATCTCTTCTTCACAAAGACTATGTTTACACAGTGTGATTAAATGGAAAGAGTCAAACCCACAGCAAATGTGATTAGGATACCTACGTGTAGTTTCATTCCCACGGAGGCCCTCACTGGCAGCGTTTGAGTATATAGCAAATACAGCTATCTGGTATTCAGTTAAAGACATTAGGTTTTTCAGAAGTGCTGTTGATATGCTTCCATCTACCACAACCTGTTTAGGAGAAAATTCAACTAAATATTCACAAAGCAAAATAACTGTATTTGTACCTAATAATTAATCTCAGTTTCAGACAAACCATATATTGACATTTAAGTATCCACATACTAAACTTTAATTAATAAATCAAATTTGCGCTTGCTACCTTTCTGTACAATAGGGTGTCTCAGAAAAGAGCACCAAGTAATTAATGTACTCAGCTGACATGAAGCAGCCACTTAGAACAAAGGAATTGCATAGAGAAATAAAATGCATGCAGTGCAATTTAAGAGTGTGAATTGGACACTTTTTGATATAATTACTAATAATAATCTTCATAAATTTCTGTAGTACTACGTGTGGATATGAATACATATGCATGCTAAACACAATATTTCTAGTATTCTGGTTTCTAGTAAGTATGTCCTTAGTTAAATCCTTTTGCTTCTTTGCCTTTCCATTCATTTCTCTAAGTCGTCATCTGAAGCCAAAAGCTTCTTCTACTGTATTCTTTTGCTCCTGTCTCTAAAGTTCCTATAAATCCTATGCAAATAAATATGCCTTTCTAAATTTTCTGTGATCATCTGTAGCCAGCCCAAATGTATCAAATATAATTTTTCTTCTTATGAGTATTTTTTTACAGAATAAGGCAGCCTGGCATTGCCTATATTTAAGCTCCATTCAGTGTGACCATATCTCCTCCTCGTAGCAACCTTCAGAGATGAATCTTAGGGAATTTCAGGATTTATTTAAATAAGTTTGTATATTTGCTGCCTGGGTAGTTTCTGAGGAACTTTCTCTCCTCTTACCTCTTCTGGCTGTCCTCCTCGAGTGGGATAGTACACAACTCTGTATTTTTCCACTCTGCCTGGCGCATGGGTCCAGCTAACCCGGAATCCTCTAGCTGTTACTTCAGATGTGACCAAATCCGTAGGAGGCCCAAGCGAAGCCTCAATTGTTCCTAAGTTAAAGACAACACAGGTATTATATTTCCTTATGCAAAATAATTATTTGGTTTCTTGTGGTTGCTGAAGTTCCAAAGATTTCTCCTCATTAGAGATTCAAATTATTGGCTACTGTATATTTATTTAGGTAACTTTCAACAGAAACAAATAACTAATGATTAACAACTACTATGCATTAAATTCTCATTGGGACTAAGCCTCCCTGGTCTATATAGAAACCTTTATATGAAGAAGATAAAAAAATGCAAAACTAAACCTTTCTTTCCTTCCTCCTTTTGCTCTTCCTTTCTTTTCCCACCCACCTCAGGTTGCTCTTTTTTTCTAATCATGAAAGACATCTCCAAACAGAAGCAGCTGTGAACCTATACTCTATGCTCCTTTACAGGGCTGAAACCGATTGTCAGCAGACTGAAGTGATACAGGGTATCTTCTCTTTCCAAGATGGTGCTTCATCTTTTTAGAGTTTTTCCACTCTCTTTCAATTCACTGCTCCCTTCTCCCACAAGACACAGCGAATATTCTGTTTTCCCCAGTTTCCAGGTGAATAAAAGAGGGAAAAAGAAGTGAACCTTACTAATATACACTTTTTCGTTGCACAGGTTGAAATATGCTTGAAAATCAAACTTCTTTACAGATACATGTTACAAGCTTTTTGAAAAAAAAAAATGTCAGCTTAGTATTTCTGCAATATAACAGAGCAAAGAAAAAAGCAATGCGAAAAAATTGGAGCCTTTCAGAAAGAATTTCCTTGAATAGGATTGTTTTTCTGAGAAATTGCAACATTTTTATCATGGCTATTTCTTAGGTTCAGAAAAGTAAAAATTATTATCAGCAACTTTCTTCATAGCTGCCTTTTCTTACACTCTATAAAATATAAAAATATTTTAAAGAAATAATAAATAAGGAGAAAAAGCTCCAACATCAGAAAGGCACAAAGCAATTTCAAGGTTAAAATTTTGAAAACTTATGAGAAAAAAAAAAAACAGCAAATTCAGAAATGGAAAGCGCAGCATAACAGTAAAAAAATCCATATGCAGCTGTGAATGCAATTCATCCCTAAACCTCTAAGCAATTAGAAATTGCTTTTTCTTTAGCCATCTCTTGAAAATGGCAGAATGATTTTTATTATTTTGTATTATCAATACCACAATATTTGAAATCAAGAGCAAAAATCAAAAATAGCAAAGGATAGGACATCCACCTGGAAGGGAACTTCCCTGAGAGCATACTTTCCTGACAGCAAAAGAAAATATAGAACGAGTAAAGTGCCAGAAGCCGGTTTAGAACTGCAGGCTTTGTGTTATAACATCACACTAAGTTACACTAGTTCTATTCACCTTTGATTTCCTTTTCCTGTTCCTCAACTCTTGAGCACACAGTTCTGGTAAGACCCTCAACAATGGTGTGCATGAAGTTGAAGTCAGCAACGTTGTAGACATGCGTGCTGTCCGGTTCAGAGGCAATCTCTTTGAGTTCATTTATATCTGCATTCTTTACACCTTTCATTAAAAAGAAAAAGAAAGAAAACATTAGCAGCAGCAACAACAACAAAAGAACAAAAGAAAATTTATTTTGCTTACACAGGGACTGATTAAAATGACCAAAATCCTATTATTTATATTGATTGTAATGTACTTCAGATAGCTCTGTACTTAACATGTCACTTCATAATATTAATTTTCAACTTTACAAGAGTTTTTTGTTGTTTTTGTTTTTGTTTTGTTTTTTTTTTTCAGTTGTCTCCTGATACATGTAATACTGCTAAAGTCCAGTTATAATAATAACGAATCAAGGAACATTTTAAAGAAGATTTAAATTAATGGCAATATTTTTTGGATATGCATAGACCAGAATACTTACTAATACAGGACTGAAAAAGCATAAATGCACTAGAGTGTAATGGGACACAATAGATGGATACAGCAGAATACACACCAATTGCAAACAGTTCAATGCCAGCATCTCGGAGGTTTTTAGCAGGAGGGATAACATCATCTTGGGATTTCCCATCGGTGATCAATATGCCAATTTTAGAAACCCCAGGCCTTGCACCTGCTTCAGGCTTAAAGCTGTTTTCCAAAATATAAGTTAAGGCAAGACCTAAGAACAGAAATATTTTTAAAGGCTTTAAAAGGAAGAAGTGTTAGTTAATTTTGCTGATTTCACAGCACTTATCAAAATCCTGAGAAATGTCTTACTGAAGAACAAGTACAAAAGAAGAGTGAATTTTAAACTGGCAATAGGAACTTATTTTAACTTGGATAGGTTACTGATATTCCTATGAACTCTTATTTTCTTTCTTACCCTAAAGAGACAGTAAGAATAGGAAGACTGCTCTCCTTCTATATTGCTTATATGAAATACGGTCTAGAAAACGTAATAAATGTCCATAACATTTAGAGTAAAACTCCATGTGTTTAATTGTTTGTTATACCATTTTCAGACTGAAGAACAGCTTTTATTAAACTTAGCAAGAATCTGATGATAATAACTGCTTATTTTTACAAGGGACAGAAGAGAGGAATGACTGCACAAGGTTAACTTAGATGTCACAATAAGACCTAATCTGAAAACTTCTACAGGTTCCTAACTCATCTTCTAACATTCATATGATATAATCATGATGATTTTCTCCTTGCTCCCTCAGATTTGTGTCATTACTAGGATCATAATATAGCCTTTCTGTTCTCCATCTTACTTTAGCTACCCCTTCCATGAAAGTAATATATCCTAGAAAAGAGAAGGAGAATCTTTATGCTTCTTTCCCCCCTCAACTTCCTCCTTTTAAATTGGTAGCAATTTACTTGAAGCCTTGTCTGGGTTTTTAGGTCTATCATTCTCCTGCAAAGACAACTAACACTACTAACTGCTGCTTTGATGATACTGGAGTTGTACTCAGAAATTGCATTTTTTCCACATTGACAAGAAATCCCCAACTATCTAACACTGGGAATCACCTGGGGCTTCATTACTATAACTACCACAAGGTCAACAGAAGTCTAAGAGTCTCAGATGACCATTTGCAAAGTTGCCATTGCCTGTTGTCAAGTATTAAAACAGCATTTTTTCCTTCTCCAGAATAAAGCTTTGTGTAATAACAGCATGAATTGATTTTGCATTCTCTTCCTAACAAGTAAAAGGCTTTACTACATCCACAGAAAGTTCTTGTACATTTTTGCTTTATGAGATCTTATCTTGACGAGAAAGACTCCCAAATGAAGCCAAAGGCTGAAAAATTAAAGCTGAAGCTGAAAAATTAAACATTATTTTTACCTTTCATAATAAGCACTAACACTTCTTAGTTTGTGCAGCAGGATATATTTTTTGATAAAAAAGCTAAAGTTGAAAGACACATTGTACCTGTTAATGTATTTCCTCCCTTATATGGTAGATTACGGACTGCATCCAGAACAGCATCTTTTGTACCATAGGCATTCAAATGCCATTCAATCCGGGGATCACCACTGTACTGTGCAAGACCTAAAGAACCATAAAGGAAGGTACTGCATTAGAAAAAAACTTTTTTTTTTCAGATATTTACACTTTATGTACCAGGTTGCCAAAAGCATGCTATCGTAACCAGAAAACTGCATTTGTTGACTCCAAAAAATTATCATCTCCAAAGCCAGTTATTCTTGGCTAATACTCAGCTTTCAAATCCTTCCTTTCTTTAGCACAAGTGCTAAAAATGAGAAAGTAAATGAGAAGGGGGACACCATTTTTCAGACTTCAGTAAGACTCCAAGAAATCACTCTGTGAAAAAGAACAGTTTTATTTAATGTGCTTCTGAAAAGACTAAAAGGTAAGTAGCAGAACAGAAATAGAACATTTAAGCCTTTTTAAAGGGTGAGAAAAGCCATCCATTGACCTCCTTCTTCCCTTTAAACTTGAAGTTTCAGATTTTGACCTAATTCTGCTTTTGAGTATTTGCAGAGTATTTGCACTGTTTTCCATTGCTATTGCATTAGAGTTTAAGTAAACTGAATATCGCAATACATCGAGAGGAATATCTTCACTAATGCTACAACCCCTCCAGCAGCACTGCCCCTACTGATAGAAGGGGGAGTTGCAGGTGTATACCACTTCTGAGAGTGGAAAAAACAAGGATTAATCTTGCATAAATAAGTATCATTAAGTAGTTAACTATCCTGAAAAAAAAAAAAAAAAAACATTTTTTAGACTTCTACAGACCTGAAATATTAAGAAAAATTCCTGGTACCTTACCTACTCTTGTTTTCTCAGACCCCACATTGAAAGCAGAAACCAGATTTTCAAGGAACAGACGAACAAGTCTAAAGTTGAATCTGCCAATACTCCAAGAGCCATCTACCAGGATCACAATATCTGCGATAGCTGGAGTTTTACACGTAAACAGACTTCCTGTAAACCATGAAAAAAAAAAGAATGGATTCAACAATAAAATTATAACTGAAGAAGTGTATACCTTCCTTTCTCCACTAAGCTTAATGGTTAAAGCTTTTTTCTAGGTGCAAAGAGAATGAAACAAAATCACTGAACACATTCATCCTAAATACAGTAATAAAATCATTTGGCCATTATCTATTTAAATTCAGTTATTAAACTCTTCAAACTTAATTTTGGGAGACCCACGAGAAAGAAATGTTTCTTCCAAAAATACAGAGTCTGAGAAATAACACATTAACTGTAATATAATGCCATCAAACCAGCAGGTGATTTTCATTCTCAGGAATATATAGGTATATACAAGACGTAGGATACATGATTCATGACAAAGTTTTAGGTATAGACAATGTAGATATATATATCTAAAAGAGCTATCTAGAATCCTTTCATGGTCAACAGAGGAAAAAAAACACACAAGAATTTCTGTAGTTCATCTCAGCATTAAAGAAAATGAGAGGAACATCTCTTTAGAAAACACCTATTTCGGTGCCATTTTAGGTATCTAAAGTTAGAAAAAGTGAATCTTATTCTGGGAGTCTAGAGTAAAGCAGTTTGATTGAATATGCTGTATTTAAACCTAAGCAATATACAACCATTACACTCTGTATAGCAAGAGTAAAATGCAAAGATCTCAGAAGTAGCATTCAGAATTTTTGTGCTAACATGTTTAGTCAAGTGCCTCTCCAATAGATGTTTACACAAAAATAAAAAGGCAACAGAAAGCAGCTGCTCAGAATCAGCAGAGATACATATTAATCATCTCTCAGGTCCAGCTAAACCATGGGGAAATCAGAGGGAAAGAAGCAAAGCTTGGAGACAAATTGCAAGGTAAGCCAACAAGAAGATTTTTAGAGTAAGAGGTTTTTAACAAAATGTGAAACACAAGCAGAAGTGCTACATTCAGTTAGGTAAACAGACAGGGAGGGAAGTAAGAGAAAGGCATAGCATGGAAGAGCAGGTTTCTGTAGCCTCTGACAGATCTGGCCCGATGCACAGAAATGGCTACACAACTGTTAAAATAAGGTTGCTGAAATAGTGGATTCGGAATGTCAGGAGGGGAAAAGAGTGAATCATGGCATGCGGGTATAACTATGGGCACTCATATTTGAGGTATAAATGCTGCACCCTCCCTGCAGCATTGATTACAGAATGAAGGTGGGGATGGAAATGCAAAGCATGTTAGCAGAAAATATACGATGGATCAGAAAACATTTAGGGATGAAAGACATGTCACCGAACACAATAAAAAATGCAGATTAGTGAAGCAAGCTGCAGGGCAATAAGAAGTAAACTTTTATTATTGGTTTCTTTGGGGTCTGCTAGACAAACCGATTCCCAGAGGCTACTCACACATGAGGTGGCACTAACAGGGATCAACAACTGAGCACAGAAGTGTTAGATATAAAATGATCATGAGCACAGTTGTTCAGCAAACAGTAATTTAGTGAAAAAGCATCAAAAAGATGGCATTATTTGCTCACAAGTAACTCTCCTATTTCACAGACAGAATAAAACACAGTTAGCAACTTAAAACATTAATATCATACTATTAATGATAATTTTAGCATTAAAGACAAATTGACAATCTCACAGATAAAAGCAATCTGATGTGCAGAAGGACTTTAAAAATTGTTAACAATTAAGAGTTAGATTTGTGAATCCACTGAACAGAAAATCCAATCCACAAAGTTGCAGTTAATGTCTTAAACGTGCACTAAAAATGTCTTTAAAAGAGCAAAGAACATTCCCTACGTGCAGTTAGCAGTGTAGAGTAAGTTCTAAACACAAGGCAAAAATTCCACTTATGAAGATGCCAAAACAAATATTTTATTTTAGATTTTACAGTACAAGACAAAGCTATTTGAGTTGGCAACATATTTTAATGTATAAACACTGGGGAATATTTAGTAAGCATTAGAAAAATGATCGTAAATTGGAAGACAAATCTAAAAGACATCCAAATTCTTCTGTCACTGAAGTCAACAGGAAAACTTCCATTGATTTCAGTGGGACTGGGACCTGCTTTTCATGATTTAATGGGAACTTACTGGTCATGGCATAATTTGAGCTTTAAATTATTTGTCAAATAACATTCCTGTTAATCAGCCTGCATTATATGCCGTATTTGTTTCCCATTAACATGAAAGTCAGCTATACCATTCTTACACTGGTCATGATTAGATTCTTTAATTTTTAGAGAATTTTTGGCAAAGTAAAACACTACTCAGCACCAGCAAGAACGATAGAGCAGCTCGCCTGATTAGCATCCAAGCAGCTGCACTGTAGCCCAGATGTACCTTTTCAGTATGATCTCAGCAGCATAATCATATAGTCCGATGAGGATAACAGGATTTGTGTAGCTGAATTTCCCTTCACTGCTTCTAAAAGCTTATACTTACTATGAAACCCAGTTACTACGTAAGTCTTACTCCTTTCATATCAACAACTTTGACCTGTGAGGCTTCTTTAATCCTGCAGTTATCACTTCTTGCAGAAATTCTTTTATTGTGTTAAGTAAATCCATTTAGCACAGCAAAATACGAAGAGCAAAGAAAACAATAACCACACTCCTTTCAATATTTTATTTCCATATTATCAGATCAGTGCAAATAGTATCATGCATTTCTTATAGCATGTGTGATTTGATCCAGGATTGTACTGCAATGCCACAAAATGTGAAAATGTGATTCATTCTTCGTTGATAGGAGACACTTGCTGAATCTTTTCTGCATAAAATATTTAGGTTTTGTTACGTCTGCACACCCACTATTTGCTTATGCTTTCTCCTTGTTGTATCTAATAGAATTGTTGAAATTTCCCTAAAATGGAATAAACAATAGTGAGATATTAAATAGAATAACATCCTGTATAGAAAACATTAAAATCTGACAGGAATATAAGCACCATATCATCCTAGTTTATAAAGATATTCTAGAAGACACAGTGTTATAATTAACTTACCCAAAGAGATTAGCCAGTTTCCATTACCAATTCTAACAAACAGATTTCTCAGTAATCTTTTCATGCAACCATACACCTTCATGAATTCCTGTGCCGTTTGGGGGTAATTCTGAACTTCTAAAATACCTAAACATAACTTCAGAATGCAACTTTCTCAAAAAAAAAAAAAAAATTCTTAAAGCTAGATGACAGCATATAATTCCATAAAAAAGGGCTTCCAAACTCAGTGTTTTAGCCTACTACAAACACTGAAAACAAATTGCGCATATTTTCCCATTACTCAGTGATTAAAAAAAAATAATAGTGAAAGAAAAGGTGCCACTTTCATCTGAAGTATACAACAGCAGGACAGTAGCATGGTGATCTGCTGTCTATTCTTATATAATGTTTTCTAAATGTACAGAGATAGCATAATTCTACCTCTGCTTTAAATGATGCATTTCACAACAAATATTAACAAAACATGCAATATGTGGAGATTAGAGAAAATGATAGAAATGCAAACTAAAGACAAAAGAAGAGCTTATATTTTTTATACAAGCAGCTATCTTCAGTGCATCAATCTACACTGGATTTTATGGGGAGAAAAGAAAGTTGCAATCTTTCTGTAACAAATTTACAGTCTTCCTAAAGCTACATGACAAAGGTAACCCACACTCTCAGGAGTGTTCCTTCCTCAGTTAGGAAGATAACTGAGTAGGAAGGGAGAAGTTTGCTCTTTTTCCTTATGTCACAAATGAGACAAAGGGATTTATGAGGCTCAGACCCCAGAGTACAACTACAGGGCTAATAACAATAGGACAAGGTATTTGCACAAAACCTTCTTCAATATCACCAACAATCATATCATCATCAGAAGACAAGAATTTTAAGTCCTTTGTTTAGGGAGAGTTTTTTAGGAATTTTACATCTACTACTAAATGAAGTTTCCTGCCTTTAATCCTTAGATCCTCAAATTTCATATGCCTACAGTGCCCAAGTACAAGCGCACCATCAAGACCCATGTCAGAGTTCAGCTGGGAGAGAAGGCAATTCTGAAAAGAGGTCCAGCCAGAACCTCCTGGGACACTGCAAAACATTATCCTGGGACCTCATATCAAAGGAAATGAAGTGCATATTTGGACAAGTCCCAGGCTCTGGCAGTAGTGAGAATCAGCAGATCAAAGCAGGATCTGCATTTTTTCTGTAAATGCTTATTATCTGTCTCAAGCTTGATGTTCAACCTGCTCTTACTCCTTCTTTCTCACATGCATACTGTGAGGAAGTAAGAAATGTTAAAAACAGAAGCTGGACAAAACCCCACAAATATTATTTAGGGACAAATAGAAAAGCCATGATTTTTCAACTAGAGTAGTGGCTCTGTGACTCTTGGAGTTAATATTATCATTCTTTGAAGGCTCATTCAAAGGCAAAGGGAGAAGCAGCAAATGCAGGCACTGCCACACGGAGGACTCCATGCCTTAGAAGGAGCAGTGCAATTGCAGTGATGATACATTTTGCAGAAACACATTTGATATTTTACCTCCTTTTGTATGAAACCCTGTTCTCATTTTCAAGAGCCAAAACACACACTTCTGCTAGGAGAAGCTAAGACTATAATTCTTTCCGAGTCTGCAATGTGTCGTTTCCTTTCTTATTCACTGTCACAGTGGAAAAGTCAACTAATATATGAGGAAGGAGAGAAAGAAAGTTCAAGCAGAGGTCTGCAATCATGCAGTGTGAATGGGAGACTCATCCATGGGGCAGTAAAGCACAAGAAGCAAGGAGCTGGATGACAGAAGCAAGTGACAAATACCTTGTGAATAAAGGAGGAATTACAGAGAAGAGTCAGTAGCACCATGGCTGAGCAGAAGCCTCAGTGAGGACAAGAGCAGTACAGTTCTACATTAGCAAAATTATATTTCTTTTAAAAAGGAGTTAACAAAATATAGGGACGTGAGGCTACATTCAGTTCCAAAATTTAGCAGCTCACCAGTCTGCTCTTCTGACATTGACATTATTGCACTGTGCTGGTGATATCATCACTGCACTTAGACCTCAGTTTAACACATCCCATATGTCAGGCTATGGACCAGACAAATGCAAAGAACATAACTGTTTTTCTTTGAACTAGATCCAAACATAGCCTGAATCTGGAGTACTCAAATGTTGGAACATTATTAGGTTGCAAGAGCAGCCCAATGAGGTTAGGAGCTCATCCCTGCTCCATAGAAAAAAATAAAATAAAACAATGACCCTTTTCCCATGCATCTTATTCTGTCCCATAAAACTACTTCAGCCCAGCTGGCAGGTCCACAAATTTGTTACTTTGGAGAGTTTGAATATTAAGATTTACAGAAACTGTTGTGTAAATTTTTGGAGGATTTCATTTTCATTGGACTGTTAATGCTAGAGTTCAATAGTTAACAGTATTTTGCTCCTTTCAGAAAGTATGCAGACACAAATAAATGTTATTATTCAAATCTGTTATTATTCAGATCTGTTGCCTTTAAGGTAAGAAAAGTAATTGAAGTAATAGATGATAAAACACATTAATAGTCTATGTTTACTGATGATGATTCTCAAGTGTGAGAGGAAGAATCATACAGCTGTTTTCTTCACACTTTTCCATATACACTGAAGAGCAGTTGTACAGTTGTACTTCTGCAGCTAGCAAGCCCTCACAAATTTAGAAATTTCTTCTTGCATACTAACGTTGTAGTTTACTTGAAAGACAGACTAAATGTAAAGGTTAACTATGAAGCAAAGTTCTGGTGTATTCCACTGAGCTATTTGATATCTGTAGCAGCTTCCCAAACAGCTCACCTTTTTTTTTTTTTTTTTTCCTGCATACCTAGATAAAAATGTAAAAAAGTCCCCCTGAATTTAAACTGCTTACCAAACATTTATTTTAATTTGTCTTCCAATGGGCAGTGTATCTATGCAGAAAAAAGCACACTGCTGAACTCGTTCCTGAAACTGAAGTTCAACATGGCAAGATATTTTGTGCATTTACTGAGAATGATTTATATTGAAGGTGTTTCACAACTCTTCCATAAAGCACATGAAAACTAAGAGACTCTTCTGGAGATTACTGTAATAATTCTCTGCTTTTCTTTGCTCTCAGTTCTGAATCTGAGAGCATTAATGTTTTAAATGAAACAGCTGTCTCAAACTTGAAATGACTTTTCAAGGCATAGAACTTCAAAGTTTATTAACATGGCTATATTTATTCATCATTTCTGTGAACCACATACTTAATGATTTAAGAGTTATTTTTTCCTTTGGTTTAGTTAAGTATGAAATCCTGGAGACTACTTTTTCTGGCTATCTAGCATGCCGTTAATGAGAGGTCTATGAACAGAACAGGCGCTCAGAAAACTTAAACAGTAACTAAGCAGTAGTATAAGCCCCTCCAAAGCATTATCTAGTTTTATGTGGCAATACCTAAGGCATATGCAGGTGAGCTTATAACTAAAGTACAGCTTTAGCGTATCAGGTAAAAGAAAAGAGCCCAAGAGAACAAGCTGCCCAACTCTGAAGATCATTAATACAGAACTAACTAAAAACTAGTTGAAGCCAAATGTCGCCATACTGTTGCACTGAAGCCCAGCTCTAAACATCCAAATGGGTAATGTTTTGTGGTCAGTTCTTCCAGAGAGAAATGATGGTGCACCACAGTTACAGTACAGAAGAAAGCTTTAAATTCAAGTCTCTGCATTTCCTTCAGGCATTTCTTGAAAGGATGCTTTCATAATTTAAATAAGGCATATGCACGTGTAATCCTTCTCATGCCCTTCCTGCTTACCAGAAGGATTAAGGAGAACATCACCTAGGCCTCCATGCCCTTGACCCTCATCCTTAGACCAATGCAGTCGCTCTTGATATGCTCCTCAGCTGCATCACATGGAAAAGCAGCAGCTGGCAATAGTTTGAGGGCTGGACCAGCCTCAGCAGTCTCTACACAGTGTCCCTGATCTGAGCTGCTCGCAAGCAGCCAACTTCCCTAGATGGGAGGTCACACTGGCAGGTGGGGACGTCTGTCCTCTGCAGGAAGGAATCTCCCCCTACTATAATTCACAACTTCTTCCTGGTGCTGCTGCATGGCTTGTGCTCAGCTGGTTCAGTGCATTGTTGAACAGACCCTCCAGGCCCACATCTGTCCCCATGACACTGATCTAGTCTCTAGCTGTAGATCTGCTGGGGGCAGGAACCTTCTTCCCAGTGCCAGCAGTCAGCAGCTTCCAGCCTTTACCATCATTGGAGTCTCTATTTCCCAAACTGACAAGCACAGATTCTGCACAGTTGAGAATTCAGGCCTTTCTATTTGCAGATCTTGCTGCCTCAAGTCTTGTGCTTTCCCGGCTCCTCCGCTAGCTGCTGGGGAACGTGCCCTGCAATATGTCTGAACCCACGTGTGCCCCTCTGTGTGAACTGCTGGGCGAACCGCTGTGTCTGTGGGCCTCCCCTGTTAACTGCGCTCTGCTGGAATTTCAAAATATTCTCTAACATTTCAAGAAAAATAATGTAGGGTCTGCAAAATGCACCTGGCATCCTTGGCACAATTACCATTTTCGCGTCACAGAATGAGCTAATAGAAAACTGTAAGATTAATTCTCACAGCAAAGAGAGAGCTTCTGGTCTAGCTCCTCCTAGCTCCTCCAGCACACACCAGTAAGTGTGAGAACAAAACGTGCACTGCCCAGCAGTCGTACTTTCTGAAAGCCAGTAATGGTGACCCTTGCTGCTCTCCTAGGGGAGGCCTCAAGATTTCTAGTCTCTACTCTTTTTATTGCAAACTAATCTGTTCTCTGATTCTCTGCTTACTTCTTTGTCAGCATTTTTGTCTTCAGCTGCATGGGTCCAGCTAAGACAGGATACATCAAAGATGGATCATCAAAGTGATGAGTAGTTTAAAGAAGAAATGCATTTGAAACAATACCCAGGAAGAGTAGAAGAGAGATGTATAGCAATCTTCTCTTTAGTGAGCTAGAAATATTTCTAAGCAAACAACGCAAGTATCAAACATGCACAGGGAAAAAAAAAAAAAAAAAAAAAAAAAAAAAAAAAAAAAAAAAAC
>VZSV01000030.1:4495599-4529044 GCA_013398735.1 Nothocercus julius
AAAAAAAAGAGAGAGAGAGAGAAAAAAAAGCACCGGCGCCTTATAAAGGATTTACCAAGAAGGCATGATCTATCCTTAGCTCTCTATTCTCTACGGACCTGTGTGTTAGAAGGGACATTAAAAGTATAAACTTTACCATAAACAGTACCTGCTCCCAAACTTCTAACTTCTAGATTCACCTAGCTTACTAAAATAAACTCACAGTAGTTTCATAGCTTACCACTGAGTGCAGAGTATCTCGAGCAGCACAATTACCATAATAGTTTCTACATAGTTAATTCCTTATCTCTTACAATTCATGCTATTGGGCAAAAGGAAACAAACAAAAAAGAACAAAAAATCTTCCAGCAAGGATTTGTTTATGGCGTTGTTCAGTTATGTCTCACTCAGTATTTAAAATAAGAACCCCAGGAGCCTATAACAATTTCTATCAAAAAATATTTCAGAAACTGAGAATTTCTTTCTTTAATTTACATTTATAGAAATTATTCTGATTTTGCAGAATGGGTGCAATTGCCTTAAATTTCACACAGGATGTAATCTATACAGGACATCAATTACTTGATTGCACGAGATGTTTTTTAAAACATCTGCCAGAAGCAAAGGCAAATTTCAAACCTGAAAGCAGGAATTTCAAATGTGAGCTGAGAGATTTATTAAGCAAGCTGATTTAGAAGCTGCTACTCAAAGTGCACAACTGTTACAGGAGTTGTCAGAAACAAAAGAAAGTCCTATGACAAAACACATTTTGATCAGTAGCTAGATGGTAGCTTACAATAGCCATAACCAAAATGAAACTGCTGGCTTTGAAATAAAAGCATGTATTTCATATACTTGAAACACACTGGTGCCTAAAGAGTAGGAAACGGGCAACCATATAGGGACCAAAGTTATTAAAACTGGAGTTGCTTTATGGAGCTCAGTAGTTTGCTTTCTTTTTCCAGTTAATGAAAATTGCTACATCATACAGACATAATTATGTTCTATTAACTAAGTTTTAGGATTTCTCTCCATTCATCTGTTTTACATTCCCAGGTTTCAATGACTTCTTTATAAAACAGTAACAAGGATGGCAAAAGGCCTGTGATTTTGATATGGGCTTCAGAGGGTCATTGTCTTTCTGAAATACAAAGCTAAACAGAAGTTGTATAAGCATCTCACTCTGCCTCTGACAGATATATCAGCATTGCATGCAACGGATGCTTCGTTACTTCTTAAGACTACAAAAAAACTCTGAACATTCTGAAACTCTCAAGGCAGAAACATCTCCCACAGTCTGACGCCACCTGCCTGCCCTCTAGGTATTGAGCTAAATGGGGCTGTTGAGACTGAAAGGTCTTGGGGGAAGGGAGAGGAGAGATGAGATATGAGAGGTATTTTACAGGACACAGCCTATTCAGTCTTACAGGAGCTACTATCCCCATGCTCACAATTTCCAGCTTTCCTCCATTTATCTTGCTTTTTAGAAAGATCACTGCAAGATGACAAGAAATGTTAACATACATTTTTAGCACTAGATAAATAAACTGACTCAAGCTTAACACTTGAGACTGCTGAAGCTAACATTTAGTCCCAAAATAGCCATCAGCACCGCTATGTAGACCTAATTCTGCTCATTTTCTTGCATGCAAGGAACTAAACAGATGAGATACCTTTCAGGTGGAAAAAATGAACCAATTAGCCTGATGAGGAAGTGCTGTTTCAGCTACTAAATAGCACCTTTTTAACCAAAGGGCATGCTTCATTTTTAACTCAGCACACAGGTCTCCTAGGGAAGGAGTACTAACAGTGAGACAGGCCAGAATCTGGAAGCCCTGTATCAACAAGCCAAGAAAGAACATGGAGACAAAGCAGGTGGAAATGACCTAGGTGGAAATTGTCAGTCTCCTCACTACCATCTCCTCCTTACTGTTCATCAATAGCACCAGGAATAGATTATTGAGATAGAGTGTGAAATGAGACTCCCCTCCCAGGGTGTGCAGAACGGCCTTCAAAGGGTACTCAGAGAGCAGCAACTCAAAAGCAAAAGATTCAACACCTTCGTAGGCATTCAGGTCAAAGCCATCTCAAGGACTGCTGCCCTTGAAAACAGATACCAAGACATTCCACTCAGTGTCCCTCTGCATTGCTCAGGGTTTAGGAAAATGCAGCCTGTTCCACAGCATTCAAGACAACTGAGCTGCAAATCCGCGAGAGGTGAATTTGCTGATGAATGCATCAATCCTGTATAAATGTAGCTTTCGTGCAAGAGGGTCTTGGACTTGCACTTCAACCTCCATTAATATAGCAGAGGGTGCTTATACAGTCTGCCATGACCTCACCAGCAATTTTTGCTGTTTAAGCTTACCCCATGGGTATTAAAAACTGCCTAGATTTTTAAGCTGCTATGTAGCTTCAGTTTCTTCACTAGGTAGTGTATTATGTCAAAGAAAATCACTACTTGTGAGATACGAAGATATTTACCTTGCTAAGAGTCATAAGCAAGCATTCAGTCTTCAAATGGCAGCATTATGAGGATTCATGCTGGCACATGATCAAGAAATGTTCAAGAGTGTCTCAGGATAGCAGCAATGAGAATATTTAAATAACGAAACATGTCAACACAGACCATGAATCTGTCTAAGGTAGAGATCTCTTGCTGTCAGCAGAATCCAGCCATGCCAGTGCACTCTGTGAACTGGATTTATGCTCAAGACCAAAGACCTGAAGAGCTGAAATGCTGTCTGAGGAGAAGGAAAGACAGTTCATTCAGCCGAGCTTTTATTAATTGGACATTCAAGTATGGGAATAACAGTCTCTTGCTTTTCTACGAACAGCTTGCACAAAAAATAGTCAATGCCTGGAGGAAAGCTACCAAAATATGAAGAACTCAGAATTTCAATCAGCAGTGCTTCAGACTTGCCATGAATTATACATATTTCCTGGACAGAGATATGAACATAAGCATCTTATAACTCTAGGGTTATGAATCTAAATAATTCTAATATAAGGAGCTGGATCATTTCATGAAAAATTGAAACTTATACTTAGGTCCAAGACAGGCCAAATGGCTTTTTTATTACCCTGTACCAACCATAAAGCTCTCTTTTTCTGAACTACTGAAGAATCTGCTCTTTAGCTATCTGTGCCAACACTGAATCTAGTTTTCAACAAAGCAGATGCACTCAAGCAGATTTCCTAAAGATGGACAAGGAGGGAGACTGTGGTTATTAGAAGGGCAATCTGTCTAATCCCCAGCCTTTGCCTGACCTGGAACACTGCATGAGAGGTAATAAGCCCAATTATACGATGCTAACATATTAACAGATGGAGGAAAAGCAGAAGAGCAAGGAGTAGGAGCCAGGAGATAAGTGGAGTAAGAATGAAGACTGGCTATAGTCTAAGTTACTAAATTATAGTAAGTTTTTTTTTTTCTTTTCTAACTAGGCAAGAATAGAGAAATATAGAGATTGAGAAGGGTATTCTGTGACCTAAATGTTAATGCAAAATCTCAAACCAGGCTAAGTTAAAGTTATTTACAATTTTACATACATCCAAAATAGGGCAATTACAAAATATTTATACAAGATATTTTGAATGTTAAGATCAAATCCAAAAATTAATTTTACTCTTTCTTAATTGAGTTTATCTAATGCAGATGTTTTCTTCATCTCTCTTCCCTGAATTCACTTAAATCCATGATTCCTTTTCTTAGGATCAGACTGCATTATTTAAAGAGACCGCTTTCCCAATTCAAGTGTTTATAGCCACTTTTGGGTCTTCAGTTTCATTTATATGCAAACGTTATTTCTCCCAAGAGCATATTTATCTCTTATTCATAGAACTGTGACACATACAACAAAACTAATGCCTATTTATCCTTTTCAGAAATGTAAATGGGCCTCATACTACAAGAAGAACATTGAGGTGCTGGAGCGTGTCCAAAGCAGGGCAACAAAGCTGGTGAAGGGACTGGAGCATAGACCTTACGGGGAGCAGCTGAGGGAACTGCGGTTATTTCGTCTGCAGAAGAGGAAGCTCAGGGGAGACCTTATTGCTCTCTACAACTACCTGAAAGGAGGCTGTAGTGAGGTGGGGGTCGATCTCTTCTCCAGAATAACTACAGATAGAACAAGAAGAAATGGCCTCAAGTTGCACCAGCAGTGGTTCAGGTTAGACATTAGGAAGAACTTCCACCCGGAAAGAGCAGTCAAGCATTGGAACAGGCTGTCCAGGGAAGTGGTGGAGCCACCGTTCCTGGAAGTGTTCAAGAAACGTGTAGTTGAGACGCTCAGGGATGTGGTTTAGCAGGCAGGGTGTTGAAGGCTTTAGGGCTGAACTCGATGATCTTGAAGGTTTTTTCCAACCATAATGATTCTATGATTCTATGATAGTCATCCTGACCGCATAAGATGACATGGGAGTACAGACTCCTGTTCCAGTTCTTGGGAGGTTAAGGTCACATCTCTAAACTTGAGCTGGTTGGTCTTCTGCGATGCAACAGCCAAAACAATGGCAAAGGAAAGACTTTAAGAACTCTGCTCATCTTGGTATTGTTATTTCCTATAAGTTTTTCTGCCCATGAGAGGCAGGAAGTGGATGTCTGCCAAAAAGTCCTGGCTAGGTCCGTAAAAGATTGTGGTTGAAATAGGAAATCCAATTGGCAAATGGTAGTTAAGCGAAGTTGTAAGAAGGCCTAGGTCCAGATATGTTCATTGGGTGAACTTCTGGAATGAACATGGATCATCCAAACACAATGAAGCTGAACTAAAAGAGAATTCATCCAAGAGTTCCCCTGCAACAGAGTTCTCCTGGAAATCCTCCACTGGCTAATAAGGAAAGCCTACTGTACAAAGCTCTGCACCGAGCAGACAGGTTTATGGACTGACTTGGAAAGCTAATGAATGACTCATCAAATTCTGCTTTTTGAGAAGCACAGAAACCAACACAGCTTGGGTGGGACTTCCTATTCTCATGAGCCCAAGATGGCAGTGGTACAGCCTGATAAGGCTACTTCCTCTCCTCATTCTAAACAGATGTTCTCATCACCTGGAGTGAAATGGAGCCATCTTCTGCATGGCATCAGGAAAAAAAAATCACCATTAAAAAGAAAAAAAAATTCCTCATTCACTTGGCATGGATGGGATCCTGCAGATAGGACTGTTGGGCAGATACCAAGTGGAGCCTGGAGCAGAGATCTTTTAGCACTGCATGAAGATGGTGCTCTTACTGGTGGTGACTCCACTAATACACCAGTGGGAGTTCTGTTGGCAAAGACATCTGGTCAGCTGCTGCTTTCAGCAGTGATAACTGAGACAGGAAACATCATAGATCCGCAACCTGGGCTACTGTGGAGCAGAACAAAGTTTTAGAAGAGAGCCACAAGCTGAAATGCCCGAGTGTAAAACTAGATGGATCTCTAAAATTCCACAATGTTTAAAGCACTTACATCTTCAAGGTAGGAAATGCATCTGCCTGAATGTTGAGGTATCTAAGAAACTAAGTTACTAAAACCCAATAGCAAGGGTCATATCTACACTTTGTAAGGGAGGTTAGAGCACAAAGCCTGAAACTACCTAGTTGTGAACAGGCTAGTATACTCACTAGGCCCAGTGCACTGCTGTAAGTTTTGTAGTAAGCCTGGTTGTATTGCTGGTGTTATGCTACACTGTGTAGGAAACAGAAAAAAAAAAAAAAAAAAAAAAAAAAAAAAAAAAAAAAAAAAAAAAAAGACAAGCAGAAACTAAATAAAAATCACTAATCAGCAACTGCTAGTCATGGAATTATCAGAAGTCATGAGATACCTCCCTGGTGACCTGCCTTTTTTGTGTGTTTTAGCTTCTGTTCAGGATCAGTGCTACTCACAGGTCAAGCAGTTCAGTGTTTGTCTCTGGTCTAAATCTCATATGGATTTAAACACTATGCATTTCTCTGATGACACCTCTCCTATCAAAGAATTACCTCTGACACAGATAAGAAAAAAAAATTCTTCACTCTTTTGCTCTGACTGATGCTGGCCAGATATTGTACAGGATGGGATGAATATCTTCTTGGGAACAAGAAAGAAAGCTTGAACCTAAACCAGTAATTAGCTATTCACAGAACAGATTATCCCAGGATGGGGTATTGTATGCTACTTTTAAGTGAAATTCTATTAAAGGAATCAAGATGGTAAGTCCAGATTCTACAATTAATCCTAGAATAACAGAGAAAGGCAAAAAATCTCAAAGAACTTAAGACTGTGGAAGAAAAGCAAAAAGGAGCAAAGATACAGCGAATAGAAGACTGGGGGGTGACAAGATACTGTCCATGTCAAAATCAAAAATCCAATAGCCTTTGGGCGTTGTTTTAGGGAGGAACAAAAGGCAAGGAAAAGATGCATCAGGGTGGTTTGGAAGGTAACATGGATGGGAAATTAGAGGGATAAGAGGATGAAAAGGGGCAATCACATGTAAATGGGTGGCTAGTCAGTGTCTGATTACCAGTCTGTCCTGTCTTCTCATCAAACTCCATTTCTATTTTCCTGAGTGAGGGGTTCTCTCTTTTGTGTGCTTACATGTGTGCAGAGATCTACATGCCAACAACCAGAATGGGTACCACAAGCCACAGGGCGCATGTGTCTGTGGTGTCAGCAAATGAAAATGAAAATTAAGTAGTGGCAACAGGGGCTGGATCACAGATCACAAGGGCTGGTGTCTATGATGCCTACAACTTGACCAAGTCAGGGTGCGTGTGCCAGTGTGCAAACGGCTAACAAGAATCAAGCTGGACTAGCCGGTGAATAGAGTAAGTGCCTTGGGAGCCAGGCATGAAAGCAACCACAAGGCTGGGACAAGTATGTGTGTGTCTCTGTGAGTGAGACAAGCAGAGGAGAAGGCTCCTGAAAGGACCACAAGGTCCAGGCCAACTACTCATGAGGTGGTAAGGTCTAGGGGGCAATTGAGACGCATGAGTGTGTCTATGTATGAGGCAACCGGAGACAAGAGGATCCAAGGGTCTGTCGTAGCATAGACAGACAGACTGTCTATGCTCAGTTACTGAAGGGATTCATGTGTGTCTATATATGTTTTGGTGTGTTCAAGGGAGTCTGTGGAATAGCAGCTGGAGTGGGGCTGCATGCTTCAGGGGCTCACCTGTCCAGGTGCCAGTAGCTGCGGAGAGTGAGGACTCAAAACCAGGTACTGGAGGGTCCACATTGTATACCAGAAAGGAGAACAGGATGAAGCCTTCGGTACTGTTTGTGTCTACATGACTGCTGTGTGTGTGACGATTTGTGTGGCCATGTAGACCATGTATGTGTTGTTGACATGTTTTTGTGTGTATGTCTATTGGATGTGCTCAGCTTGGGTGCCAGTTGGATCTGAGGGCAAGGAGATGCAGCATCCTTGCTTCTCTTGTGCTCCTGGATTTGGCAATCCCTAACACAATATACAAAAGAACTCACACCAACTCTGGGAGAGGCAAGTAGTCTCCAGTAAACTAACAGGTCTTTCCTTTTAATCTCAAATTGGAGAAAAAGATTCATGTGCAACAAGGTGAAAAGGTAAGGACTGTTTAGGAAGAACAGAATAGCACCGAGGAAAAATGCCCACACATAAAACAGTTACGATCTCATGCTTGCTCATAACACAAGAACTAAAGTGCCCTCCAGAGAGCTCAGGGAAACACTATTAGTAAGGCTAATGACAGGTTGCATAAAGACCTGGTTAATGAATTCCATAGCCTAAGAGTTCAGTAAGTAATAAAAAAATAGAAAAACATCATGACCAAAACCAACATCTGCAGTTATATTAGCCAAGATAAAGTGAGTAAAACTATGAAATGTAGCCAGTAGAGCAGAGGTGCAGAAGGTATTCATTCCTGTGGCTTAGTCAAATACTTCAAAGCACTCATTTCACACAGTTTAGCAACGCTTACAGAAGCATCTCACATTAACTCAGTAGATGAGCTAATAGTTAATATATAACATACTAATACAACTGTATAGTTAATACACCACTGTAAGGATTTTTCCTATATATAACCTAGTGCCATTCAAAAACTACAGAGTAAATGTCAAAGTTTTTTTTATCAAAGCTGATAGCAGTATTAGGAAAAGATATACATGTGCTTACAGGAGTAAGAAGACAAATCAGTCTGCTTCCCAGGTTTACATTATGTCTGTTTTCTAGCACTATCTAAAACCACCGAAGTGACTCCCTGCAAGAGGTATTATAATACAAACCCCAGATTTACATGTCATGTCATATCCTTCTAAATGACTTTTGTGTTATCCAATAGTATGTGTAGTGCTAGAGCGTGAGAAAGAAAATATTATGAAAGAGAAACATTCAGAGCAATGACAAAACCACACACATAGCAAAAGGCATAATTACTTTTCCCCAAAAGGTAATTTTGCTTTCAAAGACCGTAGAAAACAGGTAAATAACACTTGGAGGACAAAAAATCTAAACCCATCTCACTGCAAAACAGATGAACTTTGATATGTCTACACAGTTTTTGTAGGCAGCTGAGAACTACAAACGGACCAGGAAGCTAAATGTTATAACAAAGGCTACAAAAGATCTAGCACCAAAGAGGTAGTTTCTGCAGAGTTCAGAGGATAGAACATACTCACCTGAAAGAGATTGCAGGGATACTTACCTACTAAGTATTAATAGGAGTAAGCATCATGTAAGATATACAGCTTAATATGCAGACAGAAAGTCTTTTGCAAGAGACTTCATAATACTTCATGAACCCCTAAAGCACTAAAAATTGGAATTTGGAACAATACAACCGAAATATCTTCTCTATTATGTTGTGAAGACAACAAAATGAGGGTGGGACTAACGTGTCAGAGCAAATGCTCTGGATGAGCAGCCACTCACCAGCACATGTGCATAACCTTGATCTGTATTACTAATAATATTAAATGATTTGAAGGGAAAGATATTTGTTAATCTAGGTTGCTTATGCTAGTTGCTTTTACCTCTTCCTCACAAACTTTTGCATTTAAATTAGAATATGAATTTAGGAATATCAGTCACCCGTCCCTAAAGGATTTTTAGATGAAAATCAAACTAACTAGCACATACCGTGGTATATGATGAAGACCACTGACCTCCCTAACAAGTCATGCTTACCATGTCAATATATTACTTGCACTTTATGACAAGAAAGTAACTGTTACATTGCATCATATGTGTATCACTTTAGATTATTCTATAGGAACTTGTTTTAACAATCTGCTGAAGACTTTTATCCTGCACAAGCTTCATTCTGTAGCACAATCTGACCTATATATGCTCTATTTTGCTCCAAGTCATCTAAACTTCAGACACATGCCTAAGAATTTTCTAAACAGAACACAGAATTTTTTAAACAGATTTAAGAACTTGTATGATTTATTCTATTAAGACATTAATAGAATGCCTCTCAACTAGAAAACTCCCGAAACAATGTCTGTAAGCAAGAAAATAAAACTGCTCCTCAGAGTTTTGATATGGGATTGAGATGGGTAGCTAGAATTATTTAAGACACACAGAAATACTCTGAAGAGAACTTGCCACAGGATATAGTTAAAATGCTGTGAATTTTCACTTCCCTAGAGGGATCTGATCAGAGAATCACTTGTAGAAGCTCTTTGAAAAACTGTAAAACATGTGAGAAGGCACAGAATGCATTAACCCCTTTCACTGTACAGAAAGGAGCTTTGTACATGAGGGAGTTGGAGAAGTGCCAGGGTACAAGTGCTCAAATATCAGAGCATGCTGAAAGAAGCTGAGTCTGTGAATTTATCTGAATACAGAGGAAGAGAAAAGGCTCCTGACATTATTAATATGAGTGTGTGACAGTGATAAATCATTAAGCTCAGATCTGGCAGGTTCTGAAAACTACAGAAAAAAGATTCAAGACTTGAAAGTATCTGTGTAGGAGAACTAGACAAATTTTCTAGAAATCAAATATAAAGTGAATATCTGACAGTTAAGTGCTAGACTTTAAAGCTGAATTAATTTGGCACAATGACATTACTGGATGCATATCAAAAACCTGGAGGTTTGCTGAGATAAGAACATAGTATTTGGTGCAGGGTTTTAAAACTACTTGAACTGGCAGGACACAATAGATGGAAATTTTAATCTAGGTTACTGAAGCTGCTGGAAGATCTACCAGCAAGTCACTCAAGCCATTGACACAGTCACATAGGACAAAGGCAATTCTAAGTATCAGGTAATTTGAGAGATAGAAGAAAAGGGTAGATTTGGGGTTTTAGGAGGAGGTACTCACATCTCCCCAGAGCTACCTGAAGCCTCAAATACTCAATAATAAAATAGAGGACAGCATTGTAGAGACAACCCTACAAACCATAGGGAAAAAGAAGAAGAACGAGCTTTGAAACTATCTGGAATCATTAACGTAGGTAACTGTCTTGTACTTCCTACTGAGAGAGTTTCTGTGAATAGAAGGGTTATGGTGAGATCTTTGTCCCACTGAAATGGTTGGGTGTTTTCTTTTTTCTTATTATGTGATCGTTAAGAAGTGTATTAGCTAAGTATTTATGAATACCAAATTCCAATGATTATAAAGTTTTTGTGTATCTCAGCAACATCAGCAGGATACACATAAACATATCACAATAATTAGCATAATGCTGATTATTAAATGCTTATTATTAAAAAATCTTGCAATATTTAGAGACCACACCCTTTTTCATACACTTTGACAAGTGCATTATTGTACTGCAATAGTTTTGTCTAAAAACTGTCTTGGGATTATCTCAGCTACTAAATGCAAAACCTGCTTTTATATTCTTTGCCAAACTATTCTCCATATGCAGAATGACCTCTGGCTTTATAAGGCTTGCAAAAAATCTATAATCTCTTTTTGCATAAGCATCCTATGGAGGTAGGATGGGTGTTCAGAGAAGCCATTTCCTTTCCTTAAAAATTGGCTCCAACATTTGCAGGAATGGTGAAATCGGCTTGTGCTGACCAAAGGCAGGAACTGTAACCATTTCCTGGCAATACCAATACAGAAAATGGTTGTTTTAAATTTGTTTTGTATACCAAGATTGCCCTCATTTTCAAATAATGCACTATACTGTAAACACTTTCTTCTGTGCTTTTAACACCTAAAGTCTCATTAACTAGATCAAAGTTATAACACAACCACAGAATAGAAGGGTTGCTGTTAAACCCACCAAATTTAGCCATATATTAACTTGCTATGAAACCAATTATTTGCTGGCCTGAATTAATTTGGTCTTACTCAAATCATTTCCTGTCAAACATCTGCAGAGGGTCATTATTCGTCATGATTTTGTTATAAATTTTTGTTTTTAATTTTTTTAATTGATTTCTTTCAAACATTTCCTGAATTTCTTTTGATCCAATTTCAGTTTGAGGGGGAGAGGTCTTCAGATACTATCTTAGGAAAGTTTTGATACATTTACTCTTTGCATCAGTTCTAAATTCACTTCTCTCCCAGCTATGCATTTTTTGCTGATGCTGTTGTTTCTTTATAACATTTGCGCTTGGACTCCCACCCTACTTACAGTGAAGTCATTCAGCTGGAATCTCTATCACTTTCAATAGTCATTATATTGTGCAAAGAAAGAGGATATGAAATAGCTAGACAGTAGGAAAATGTTTATTATATTAAATATAGCTGTATTGAGATAAGCGCTAAAAAAAGGCAAGATTTCATAAAAAATAGCCAAGCTTTGTTTTCTTTTTTTCTTTTCTTTTTGGTCACTTTTGCTGGCTGAGAAATTCATAAGTTTTGCTTTTCTTTCAGATATATACTTTTTTTTTAGTACAAGATACTACAGAAAATGTAAGACAAGATCTTTTCACAAATACTAGATGAAAACGTACTTCGTTCCAATACATAAGAATTCCAATATCTTTCTACCACTAATTAGGTTCAGACAACTGAAAAGTTGAAGCGGGGGGTGGTGAGTTACAGACTTGCCAAGTAAACAAGAATCCTAAAAAGGAAGAGACTGCAGATCTAGTTTCCCCTTGCCAGCTGCATTTTTGCCCCTATTCAGTGAAGAAAGCATAAATCCTCTCCCACAATCTGGCAGACATTTTCCTCTGTCTGCATTTAATCAACATTTTCGTATTACAGACCCAGTTTTCCCTCCTTGTACTTTTATCAGTTGTCCATCATTAAAAAAATCGCATTTTCCTTCTTCAGCTCTCTCATTTCTTCCAACTTCTTCTAAAAAGAGGATGAAAGAAAGATCACCTATCCATTACCCCATCCTGCCTTAGAAAGTATAACTTACCACTTCAAGTGTAGTACAAACTATCTAACATTTTCCCCAATGTACACAATGTGATGAGTTTAAGGGTGCTTTGACTTGAACTATGCTGCACGGAAACAAACTTACATATTGTTAATAAATACAACAAGGTACAAATACCTATGGTAAGACAAACAAAATAAAGAATACTAAAGACAGAAACATTTGCATGGGTTTCATCGAGCTTTGGAGGAGTTGATACTTCTCTGTATTGCATTACTGCTGTACAGTTCTAAAAGGGACTGGCAAAACATAAGCCTTGAAACGGTCCTATTTTTTCACAGGGAGCCTATGTGAGGTCATATCAAGCTATTCCTGTCACTGCTTGTTCTGTAAATCATAAATAACTACTGAAGGGAATAATAACTGTCAGGGTTACCTCATGAAGGAGATTGCACTTGAATTTTTTAACAACAGTTTTGAATAACTTGAATTTTTGAATTTTTGAATAACAGGAAACAGAGAAAACATATATTAAGTGTAAGATGGATTTTGCTGCCTATATTAGATATGCTTCTCATGACAAGCAATGTGACATTTCACTAGAAGATTGACTCCTTGCAGATGAGTAAAATGGAGTCCTTTCTTTCCTCCAAATGTTTTCACATATAAGGCCAGCATTAGCACCATGGTATCAAGTTATTACGTGCATAATTACACAGTAATACTAATTTGATTTTAGGTGTCACTTAATACTGTATGTCTGACTTGTAGTCAGCGTGATATTACATTATTATTACATATGGATACACTAGATTCTTTCACTATTCAAAATGCATCAGGTGAAAATATCCAGGCAAATAATTTTTACACAGGTTTGAAGATTACTTTTATGTTCTCCACTGTGGTATTTAATGCCTACAATCTAAAGTGATAAAGCAGAACACAGAACTAAAGCAATCCTTTGTAGTTTGTAGAACTAAAGCAATCCTCCTTTGTAGCAACTCTCCAATATTCCCAAAAGTTTTCATTTGCCTTTCTGTTTGACTGCTAAAAATTGTAATAACCTTGGAACCACATTTAAAGTAGAGATTTAAAGAAAAACTATAAAATGACCTGTTTAATTAAAGAAGGTGATTATTATCAGAGCATCACACAAAATCATATGCATTATGATCTGACCTTCTGGAGCAGGTTTACTCGGACTTGTTTTTTCTGGATCCTTCACCTTGGATTTATTTGTTTCTTTTCTTCTTTCTATATCTTTAACTAGAAAAGTAAGGGGAAAAAATGAATCAAACTAGAAAGAGCACAGTCAGATGTATATTATTTTCCTCTTCCAGATAGAGAAGACATTTCCTGCAATATCTGGCAATACAGTTGTGTAACAAGTGACTGTTACTGGGTTTTCCCTCCCTCCATTTGGGTTTATTCTTTTGATGAATCTGCCCACAACTTAGCATCATTAGAGTTCTTAAAAGTGACTCTCCTCACACAGGAGAGGCCAAAAGCAGTGACATCAGTATCTAAGTCCATGCTGACAAGAATCAGCCGAGAAAGCTGGCAAAGTTAGCTGGGGAAAGTGCAGCATTCCAGGCTCCCTCTCCAAGTCATACAGCAAAAAAGCACATAAACCAGCTGTTATATTATCCTCTTTAAAGATTCAGCTTAGATCCGATGCCCAAATCTGTGTTCAGGGCACCACATACTCCCATGTGAACAGAGCTGCTCCTGAGCTCATAATTCAACAGTTTCCTGTCCCAGGAGTGGGTGGAATAAGCTCCCTTATTTTGGTCCAGAGCTGATGTAACAGCCAAGCAGAATCCAGCCTGATTAGCAATTCCTAATATTACATTAGTAGCCAATATCAGCCTACTCCATCGTAATCTGAAAGATTCTGCCAAAATCATTGCTGAAGTCACATTAAAAAAAGAAAAAAAAAACTTCCAGAGTTTCCTTACAAAGTTAATTGGGGTCAACACCCCAGCTGTCTACAATGCCAAGAACAGTTTAAAAACTAAACAGAGTAGAACTCTCACATAAAATAAAATTTTGCTCCAATTAAAGTCTTCAGTTTATGTAGAATTATATCATGACCAACATGCATCAAAGCAGTTACGGAGTCTCAGCCAAGATCAGACTCCCTGCGCTGAGTCCTTTGCAAACACTGGGAAAGGGTGAAGGAAGACCATCTGTCCCTTGCAATGTAAAATATAAAATAGACGACATAGGTACTGTGGCTTACAAAAGTGCAACCAAAGTCAAACGGATTTCACCGGTTCACTCAACTGCATATGGAATATCTGAAGCAGAGCCCAAATTCAAACCAAATTCTTCCAAGTCCCCATGCAAAACACAACCACAAGCCCACTGTCAAACATCCTTAAGGATGTGTATCCTTCAGGAAGATAAGCCTCTGCAGAACTTCTGGCCTCTGCAATCCAAGTATAGATGTAGGAATAGTAGGGAAATGTGACTGAAATTTTGACTCTTCTCCCCAGACTAATATATCATGTATACCTGCACATCACCTGGCCCCTTAAAAAACGACTGTGAAACTGATTCAGAAGTAAATTCAGGTCCACAACGTGCTGAAGAGCCAACTTGTATCCATGCTGATCTTGGTTACTTGTTGGGATACAATAAAGCCTTGAAGACACCAGGTCTTATTTAAAATTCTGGGTTTAATCTTCACCTTAGCAGGTCTCTAAATAAAGCTAAAGAGGTTGCATTGCCCAAATAATATGAGGAGGAAAGGATGTCATTGCTTAGCCAACTAGGAGCATTCCTTTGAGGAAAGGCTGAGAGCAAGTGCCACTAAGGAGCTGCTTTTGTGATGCTGATGATATCCAAACACCAGGATGACTCTCCAGAGGATAAATGGTACAAAAGTCTCTGAAAATGCTCATCGGAGACAAGTTGGTTACACCTCTATAGAGACTTTCTGGATTTGGGAAAAGCCATTTCTAACTGCCAAAATCCTAGCCACATGGGAAGAAGAGACAAAAGCAATGGTTTTAGTCACTTATTTGCACAAATGATTATCTACTGAATGTTTTATGACTGCACTTTAAAAGGACAAAATTCTCCAGTGATCTTTGTTAACTGCATACTATTTAACATAACTTACAAGCAGTGTTCAAGAAAGGAAGTATATCTAGCTGTTAGGAGCGATAGTCTCTTAACAATAAAATTTTATTGTAGGTTTGAGAACTTCCTTTGTACACCAATTACAATAGAGCAGCATTAAAAATACACTTACGATGCACTAGAACCCAGGATATTCTCAAAGCTTTGGCTTTGTTTGACTTTTTATCATCTTAAGAATTAGTGACTACCTTGTCAGAAAAGGAGAAATGTAAAAATACAGGATAAGAAGAAAGAAATCTTTGCATACATTCTGTATCTGTTTTTACTCACACAAGGCATTATACTGTCAAATGTAACTCCAGGCTCATTAAGTCTTAAATGTTTTCACTGGCAGCAAAGAAAGAATGTAATTAAATAGAACATAACCCCCGCATTCCTAAATCAAGCTGCCAACTTTGCTTTTCCTACGGAATAGAACTAGTTTGAAAAACAAACATACATATTACAGAATTTGGTGTAGATGTTCTGTAAGATGTTCTCAAAGCTAAAGTAATCTGTGGTTTTGTGGGTTTCCTATGCAGAGTGGTACTTGAAGTAGTAAACAGAGTTGCAGTGGCAAAAATCCAGAGGACTTTGGCAAACGTCACATCAAATAGCACATTTCATCATTCGCTGATTCTGAGAGAAAGGTGGTTTATCAATGACAGCAAGTGAGTAGCGTCCTCTGTAAATAGTTATTAAAATATTTTCAAAGGAATACTTTTTACTGTACTCCCAGACAGCCACCTTTTACTGTTCATTAATCAAACCAGTGCTGATCTTATGTAACTGATCCTGAGCTGTTTAAGGTGTAAATCAAGGCAAATCACTGTTCTGCCTGTGAAATTGTTGTAAGAACACAATGTTTTTGCTATTTATTGACATTAATAGAGACACTAAGGGTATGTGCAGGTATAAGAAGACCATCTTTGTTAGTATCATTGAACTAGAAACTGGCTGACAGTTGGCACAGCTCTAAGAACCTTTTAATAAAAACAGTTGGACAAAGGGAAGGATTTTTTTTAAATATAATATAGCTCTTCCCTTCCTGTTTCTGCTTACTGGAGATTCTCTTCCATGAACAACTGGCTAATTTCATAAATGAATGGGGAAGATAGAGATCCTGAAACAATGAAAATGGCAAGAGCCCAAAGTACCTCAGGCTAAAAATCTCTTGTGTAACAGCAATTGCATTGTTAGGCCTCCAGCTGTAACTGTGTGAGGTAAAATCTGTGCTTCTGACCAGCTTCCTTCCATAGCAAAAAGGTTTTTTTGATTGTCCCTCTCTACATCTACAATTTCATAAATTACATTAAATAGTTGATAAAGAAATTCTGTATGTCAGGTATAAAAGATACCTACTTCTGAACTGGCCTTGGGCTGGCTTGCTCTCCTTGTCTTCACTGAAAGCAATGATCTGAAGGGCATAGTTTTGATCTGGAATAAGTCCTTGAATAATTGCTTTGGTGGCAGTATTTTGAAGAATCAACTGATTTGTTTTTCCACCTGTAAAGGGAAAGACAAAAAAAAAAAAAAAAGTAAATAATTTCATGTTTGCTTTCCTTATAATAAGCTAATCTAATGACTTAATGTTACCTCAAACTCTACAATGAACCAAGTCTAATTGATTACCCACTTCTAGAATGATCCAGACAGATGGATCTAGAATGATCCAGAGTCAGAGAATCCCAGAACAGAAAGAAGTCAAGCATCCTGACCAAAGACTTTACTAGGACAGTTTTATGTACCTGGGCCCCATGGAACAGGCAAAATGTTTAATAAAGTTGTTTATTGAGGAAGAAACGAACATTCACCAACAAGAGGAAGCAGCCTAAGAAAAGGTTAAAACAAACCAACCATCATGAAAAGGCTGCTTAAAACAAAGAATTGCAGAAAAAAGAATAATCATAAAATCACAGAATCATGTGGGTTGAAAGGAACTTCTGGAGGCCTCCTGCTCAAGGAAGACCCAGTTAGATCAGATTGCTCAATCACAAAATCACAGAACAGTTGAAGTTGGAAGGGACCTCTGCAGATTATCTGGCCTAGCCCCCCTGCTAAAGCAGTCACCTAGAACACATTGCCTAGGAACCCCAGACAGCTTCTGAATTCATCCAAAGATGAAGACTCCACAACCTACATCTGGGCAAGCCATTCCTGCTCTGTCACCCTTCCTTATGTTCACACAGAACTGCCTATGCACGGGATAGAGCACTCCAGGTGTGTCCTCACCCGGGCTGAGTAGAGCAGGTGGGTCACCTCCCTCGACCTGCTACCAGTGCTCCACCTAACACAGCCCAAGAGGCCATCAGCCTCCTTGGCCACATCGGCACCTTCCTGGCTCTTTGTCAACGTGTCCACCTGGGCTCCCAGGTCCTTCTCTGCTTTCCAGCAGGTCAACATGAACAGACCCAGGACTGTACTAGCTCTTGGGGTTATTTCTCCCTAGTTGCAGAACTCTGCATTTCCTTTACTCAACTTCTTGAGGTTCCCCTCTGCCCATGTCTCCAGCCTGTCACGGTGCCCCTGAATGGCAGCAGAGCCCTCCGAGCTATGAGCCACTCCTCCCAGTTTTGTATCATCAGCAGATTTGCCACAGTGCACTCTGTCTGCCATTTTGATTTATCTTTTATTTTGTGGCAGGGAACTGTTATGTTTGCTAATGTCATGCCCATATGTTTCCATATAGCTTTTGACTCTGCAGCCTGAGGACAAGTTTCATGGACTCTTTAAATTTTTTACCCATGAAGCTAAGCATTCCCCAAGCATTGGAATTCAAGGACTGCAAAGCTCACTTCTCACATTTTTTTTCAGCACTGATGAAAATGAAATTTCTATAGGTTCTCTTCCACAACATGGATATAACAGAGTGGATGGTGTGATGCACGTGGAGAAAAAGCAACTTGTCTCATGATACACTGCTAATTAGGAAAATATTTGACTTGCAAAAAGAACTGAGTTACTGCTGCCAACATGATTAAAAATTTAGGAGGCCTACAGATGATACGGGAATGAGATTATAGAGGTTCTGTGAGAAAGAATGTGACAGAAAGGTGCAGGTTTATCACTGCATAGATCTATTTCAGTGTACTACTTTGGCTTCTACTTGCATATCCTTGTCCTGCTTTGTGTTTCTTAAACCTAAAATTCTTCTCTCCAGATGGCTATCATAAGAGGAAAAACAGATATTTGACCCTCTCTATTCAACAGTGCATGCACATGGCCAAAACCAAAAACAAAACAACTTTGTCACGCATTACAAAGAGTATGAAGTGAGTGTCTGCTTTAGGATGGCTACACAACCACTGACAGTGGTACTTTCTAATTCAATGGTTTCTAAAAGGACACACAACTGTACCAATTGTTACCAACAACAGGAGAAAAAAGGCCATCAGGCTTGAGAGGCCACAGCAAGAATTTCCTAGAGACCAGCAGGGATTGGCTGGACTTTGTTACAACCTAAAGTAACAACATTGACTGGATCCAAGTATGAAAGTCGCCATCTGTCTTGTAGGACACAGCAGGCAGGCAGAAGCCATGTATAACCCTTTTTATCACTATTTGACCAATATAACCATATTGTTTTACAATTTAAAGTTCATTTTTGTTCATTTTTTAAAGTATTTGACTATTTTATTTTCTAAGCTTGTTCTAAAAGCTTTCGGGTCTTTTGTGAGTAGCTCTCTATATGAGAAGGACCAGGGTCACATTTTCTAGAGAATGAAATTAGCCTCAGAAAAAGCTGTTTGGCCTTAGGTCTAGGTCGTGATGGTCATTTTGACCTAAAAGAATACAGAGAGACTTTTATTTTTGTTTGTTTGTTTTTTACCTGAGCTTGGAGTGACAAGAAGCTTATATCCAGTGAACTGCCCTTTGGGGGCTTTCCATGAGATCTGTACGCTGTCAGGAGCGACTACATTATACCTTAACCTTGTTGGCGGGGACACTGTAAGTGGGGAAAGAAAACAACATTTTACATACTAATAAAAAGCAAACATCACTTAAAAAAAAAAAAAAGTTTTAATAAACACACATAGGAAGACAACACAATATTTTAATGACAAAGGATGCAAGTTATTCAAAATGTCACATACACCAATTTATTAGTTTGTAAAAATGACATTATCCCCAGGTGCACTACTTCCCTCAGACATACCTTTTATTTATCTCTTAATAAAAACAAACTAACCACCTAATGGCAGAGGAGAGAAAGACAGACAGTGTTAGATGTTAAGACACTAGTGCAGCAGGCAAAGCTGGTGATACAAATGCTCTTTGTTAATGAGAATTAAAATTGCTCTCCTTGTTTAACGCTGACAATATGCATTACCTAAATTCCTTTATGCTTCATTACTGGAGAGCTTTTCTCCACATTTAAAGTCACTCACTCAGGGCCAAATTTTCAAAGCCTTGTGAAGGCACAGGTTTTCAAAGGAAGGCGTGCGCAAGGCAGGAGCAGCAGCGGCTGCCCAACTTGCAGAGCTTGTCCCAGGGGCACACACAGCTCGCTGGCTGCAATGCTGCCTAGCTGCCAGCAAGGCTTGCAGACATGCAGAGGCTAGGCAAGATTTAGGCAGGGTCCCCTGAGGATGGAAGAAAATCTGGCCTGTACTTATCTTGTGCCACCACCTAGGAATCGAACAGGAGCAGTAGGTGAACAGAGTAAAAGCATGAAAAGATTAAGATGTGACTTTTCATTGAGGAAGAAGTAGAAAATAACTATTCTTCTACACTTTGCAGCTCTCTGCAGAGGCTGGACAACACTTTGCAGGGCACGTCTGCTCCAGGGAACAACCCTCCTTCAAACAACAGGCGCAGAGCTGCTAGTTGTGCAGTCTACAGCATTAAGAGGCTATCAAGAGACAGGGGATCTTTGTACATTTTAATGGGTGGTGGCCCACAGAATTAACTGTTCTAGAAGAAAAGGCAGTTGGGGAAGCTGTCCAGAGGCCAAGCAGTAGAGGGGGACAGAAAATAAATTAATCTGTCATCCTTTCCCCTCCTCTTTGCACTATCTCCATAGCTCCCTGGACTGTTTCCTGCACTTTCTAACACAGTCCACCCTTCAGGTTTCTATAGATAAGCTTTTTTTAAAAAAAGAATTTTTCCAGAGGAAGGAGCAGCAACTTGTTCACCCCAGGGCCCAATAAAGCTTTTTAAGGGCCTAGGAGCGTGTCCATGGTCCCTTGGCCCCCGAAACACGATAAGCCAGGAGTTCTCATGGTATTTCTGAGGTTTAACGATTACAGCACACTGAGCATCTCAGTCTACAGGTTGAATGCACCATCCAAAACTCCCTGGCCTCTCCATTTGACCTGCTTCAGTCAAGGCAGCTCTGGCAATTGCAGCAGCCAAGGATTTGTCCTCAGCTGATTACTTTTCCCTATTTGCTTTTTTTTTTTTTTCCAGTAGGTTAAGAATGAGAGGAGAAAAAAAGGGGCAGTGTGGTCTTTTTTTTTTTTTTTTTTTTTTGTGAGATTTTAGGTGGATTTTTTAATGCCATCTCACATTAGAAACATTTTGGGTGTTAGAAGCAAAAATCTAAAAATCTGGAGGTTTAACACAGGAATTTTATTCCCTTGTATTCATCCTATCCATTCGTAAAGGACAGTTTTACTGCAGCAAAAGGTAGTTTCTGATATTCTCTATCTTGAGGGACATGGCACCTGAGCAGAAGAGACCGTGCAAGCACCAAGACCAGTAGAGTAACAACTCAGCACTCTGAAGGACTTAGAGAACTAGCTCAGGAAGAGAGGGGAGGGCCGAGAGAGAGCATATTCCTCATACTGAAAATTGTTCTCAGATTTGCTGCACTAGGCACACACCCAGCCAGTGCATTCCCTCATATGCTGGGCACAGTCTCCAAACTGCCCATCGCTTCTCCGAAGTTTAGGAAAAGAAAATCTGCAAGTGAGATAGTGTGCAGGTACCACTGGACATCAGAACGAGTTCTTTGAAAATTTGGCCCCTGTACTGAAAACTGTTTTGCTGAGCAAGTTTCTGCAAGAACATTCAGCATGCTATAATTGGAATAAAATGACAGAGACTATGGCAAGAAGTTTGGAAAGCCAAGCAGACTGTAGTTACGGATTAAAGCCTTTAATTCGTTCTCAAGATTCATTCTGTCCTTGAGCTATACATAAATCATAATGAATCAGTTCTGAATGAACCAAAAGTGACAAGTCATACCTTGGAGTTTGCAATATGCATTTCCTTTTATTATTTATTTTGTTCAGGAAACAGCAGATAAACTTTTGGACAATGAAAACAGGTAGGTGTAAAAAGGCTGCACACTTTATTTGGCTTAAATAGTAAATTTGTATGGGGATTAAGAGGCAGAGCATAGAGCTGTCATAATCCAAAAAAAAGGATTGACAAAAAAAAAAAAATCTTAGAATTTCAAAGCTTCTTTTCTCTGCCATCTTTCATCCCCTGTCATTCTGTCCCATTCTGAGTTTACTAACTTATAAAAGCATTTTCTAACAAAGAAGCATAGTTCTGGCCTAATTGCAATTAGCCATCACCAAACCAGGTAAATTTGGAGCCCTTAAAAATAAAACAGTCACAGATCTAACAAGCAAAGAAGGACACAACCACCAAAAGTTCTCCTGTTTACAGAGTTACAATATGAAAGACTAGAAAGATTGTGCCAGAATAGTCTTTACATAACTAATCAATTTTCTCTGGGTACTTTTTGTATGTAAAGGGGATAGTGCAGGGGAGCAGACATTCCCACACAGCAATTAACCATGAGGATGAAAAGAATTATTCACCAGACAGATACTCAACTGGGTCTTAGTTGTGCAAAGACTAATGTTCTGGCACAGAGAAGTACATATAGCTAAGGGAGTTAAATCTAACACTTGGACAGACAACAAAATATTGATGGGAATTACTACGCAGTCACCAACCTGAGGAGGATATCTTTATTTCTTTGGACCTTTATTGTCTGTGGAACAAAATTTCACTTCTTGCAGAAAGGGAAAAAAATTAATCCAAGCTGAGACAGTTAACTGATAAAAATCAGTAGCTAAAGCTTGTTAAGTGGTTTTTACAGGAATGCAAAGTGAATGGCTGTCAGCAACATTAGAGCAGTCACCCAAAAGAAAGTTAAGACAAGTTCAAGGCTTTGGTTTATGCACCTCGATGGATTAGTGCTCCAAATACACCATTCTTGTAGATAACTGTGGAATGAGTGTTTTGAACTATCCAGGGTTTTAACAGAAAGGAAAAATACCATAGATGTGCAGCTCTCCCAAAGACATCCAATACTCTAATATTGGGATCACTAAGCCTTGTGGCATCCAGTTTGTTTTTGTTGTCATAAAAAATGAATTGAACAAGTTAATATGCAATTACTTAGCAGTCACATTAGTAACATATGGAAATTATTGCTACACAAAGGAAAGTTTCCATCTTTAAATACAGAAGGAAAATTCTTACAGTACACCAAATTACCTCATGAATAAATGGAAAATCTACCAAAGTAAGTCTTTTTCTTGCCCAGTGTTATTTCTGTAAGCTATATAAGAACATGAATCTTATATTCATGTTCTTATGGGAAAGTGGGGCGGTTGTTACTGTTTTTTAAATGACTTTATGTTGAATGAGGAAGAAACGCCTTTTCAGCTTATAGCAGTGGTGAGAGAATAATTAAATGTTGACTAAAAACTGAATGGCACTGTGAGGTTTAGAAGGTACCCAGACAATGCACAAGATAAAAATCATGGAGCTCAATGCAGATATCTCCTCAGCTGAAAGAATAAGTTGTAGCTGCAGGCATGTTGTCTTTACTTTCCCAAAGATCTCCTTTCCAAGACGTCTCTTTGTACACCTTTAACAGAGCATCTTTGCCAGGAAAAGGAACTACAAGCTGGAACTAATGCTTTTCCTACACCTTGATGCAATTTCTTAAAACAGACAAACATATAGTTAGTGCTGTATTAAATTGTAATTAGTTAGCTAACTGCATGAAGAGTTTATTTATTCCAAGAGGTGTCAACTTTGAGAAATAAAGGACTTGAGAGCATCCTAGCACAAGCACAAGATTTTTGTTCTGTGTTCTGTGTTTTGTTCTGTGTTTTGTAGCACAAGATTTTTGTTCTGTGAATATGGCATAGAGACTTCATATCACCTCATCCAATAACATAATAGTCATACTGGGCCAAGGCAAACGTCCTCTTAGCCTAGTGTCTCATTGCTGAGGGCATTCAGCAGCTGATGCTTGTTGGAAAAGGGGAAACAAGGGGAGTATCATTCTTTCTTCACCACGTACACCAACTCCTGCTTCTGCTGGTGTGATCATTGAAGTGTGATCATGACCTTCATTTCATTGTATTAACTGTCCATAAGTTATTTGGTAAATGTATGACTGATTAAATCAACACTTAAAAACGAGTAGGGCTAAGTATGGCTTTCAGTGCTCAAAGAATTTTACACATCTTTCTGGAGATGGATCTGAATCCCCAGTTCTGCTTTGCAAATCCCAACCATATGTATTAGGTCAGAAATATACAGAGGACCATATGCTTTGCTTTATTGACTTACTAGGTCACGAACATTTACTGACCCATTAGGTCAAAAACATTCAGGGCTTCATTTCTGACCAGAATTGATCTACTGAGTTGAACTGCTGAGTTGATCTGTTGATTAAACTTGGATTTCTTCATTCACCCCACATAGCCTCACTGAATATTACAACTAAAAGATTTCCCTAAGAAGCTTGTAAAGCACTCACAGAAGCCCAGACATCCAAGATGGTCTGATTATCCTGGTTTAAGTGTTATAGACTTAACAGACCATTACGTCCATTGACGTCTTTTCAGCATTCTCCCCTCCAAACACTGCACAAGCTGTTTCTGCCTGCTTCAGTTTCTAGAGGCAGAATACGCCAGGTTTCCACTAGTCTCTGAATCTGCTCAGGAATACCACATTATACAGTTCTTCTTTCAACGGTAGAGTCCCAGGACCCAATTCTTCTCACTCTTATGCCTATGCAGCTTCATATCATAGTGATTATATAGAGATAACCTTGAGAGAAATGTCTTTCTTTAGAAATGATAAAAACTTGTTGGCATTTTCCCTCCCTCCTTCCCCAAGCAATAGGATAGATTTGCTCTAGAAGTCAAACCACTGTCAATCTGATCCAACAAATATTTAAGGCTAACAATCTCAGCAGCATTGTTTAATATCCTCAAAGGAGCTTTTAGAAAAAGCTGTAGTAGTAGTCTGTGACATTCAACAGTCTTGTGCAATACTGTGTAAGTGTTACAATAGCTACTGTTCCAACAAAGAAAAAAAATTGCATATACCATACAGGTCAAATATTATAGCTGGTCTTTAAACTTGGTTGATTACATAGAGGGCAATCGCAGCAATATTTGATCAGTGCTGTCACGGACATAAGAGTAAAAATTGTTCTGTATAACTCATTTTGACACCCCTAAACTTTCAAAGAGAAGCTTTATGTCATTAGAGATATTAAATTCAGAGCATGTGTGAATGAGTAATTCTACTGCGATCAGCAGCAAAACAACTTCATTTTGGTAATATTGGATTGGCATACTAGTGAAAGGGAAAACACACTTGAATTTGGAATAAGAAAGCCGATTTCTGCACATCAGAGTGACCTAGTGAAAAGTTACAACTTCTCATTTATTTCTTACCTTGGCCCTGGGCATGACTGACGGAGTAAGATGTGACAGCTAAAAAAGCCAAGAGCAAACAGCTCTGTACCTTGTATCGACAAAGCATCTTTTTCCCCTCGAAACCCATCCTATCAGTAGGTCTGAAAAGACACAGAACAGAAATATTTATTAAACCTTCAATCTAAGTCATTCACTTCAGTGAAAAGTGAATCCTGATGCCATTAAGAAATAATTAAGAGTTTGCCATGGGCATCTGTGGATCAGGATTTCACCCTGAAAGCAACTTCATAATCAAAGCACATTTTACTTGAAAAGGACAAAATTTGGGGCACCAAAGAGTTGTGAAAATTAGACCCACGTAAAGAGCAAGTTTCTATTTTCTGTGAAGTATTCAGGACTATTGGAAAAGGACTTTGCAATGTAAAATAAGACAAAATGGATATCTCTATACATTCCAGTGTTGCAGAGGAATTCTGAAGCTCTAGATAACAAAGTAGGAGGAAATCTGTTAATCTACTTTGCATCTAGAAAGTGCTGCACCAACAGAATAAGAGCTATTTTGAGGGATGATTAAGTAACGTATTATAGGTTGTGTAATTAAAACACAACAAACAAACAAAGTCTGACAAGCCTACCCTAAAATGTCAAATATGTATAACTAATAACCCTAGTGATATAACCACTGGTCAGTTCAACTGAGCAATTCTGTACATCACCAAAAAAGGCAGAACTTTGCCTCCAGGGGAAATACAAGTCTTCCTCTCACTGTCCTCTAGAGCCTACTCTACTTTTTCCATTTCTGTCTTACTCAGTTTATTCTCTCTTCTCTGTTGTCCTATATGGTGCTCGCAGTGACACAGCTCAAAGGACACACAGGATATTAGCTGAATAAGTAATAATTCTACCTGAAGGTGATACCATGTCCAAAAATACTCTTAAGATAACCCAGTGGCAACACCTACTCTTCAGAGTGCAGCATTATATGAATACTCGAGGTAGTATTAAGTGAGCTTGTTCAATTACAGGAAGCAATCCCAGGGCTAAAGAATGAATGTCAGATGGAGTAGTAGATCTGCCAAGCACTAGGTTAAGAACAATACAAATCATTATCTGAATTTAGTTTAATACTTTATTTATATTTATATTTAAGATATATTAAGATATATTTATATTTAACATATATAGAAGCATTTCAGAAGATATATCAGTTTATGTTCATACAGCATGATGTAAAAAAATTATTATATTATCATTATCAATTCTATTATCAATTATCAAAAAATTATCAAACAGTTATCAATTATCCAATTTTATTGCACTGACTTCAGCCTGTTTTCTAGGCTAAGAGGAGGAATTTTTGCTGCCCTCTCTTGTTGGGATTTCTCTGGCAAATTTAACTACCCAATATCCCTAAGATATCAGGACTGAACTGACCTTCCCTGTCTTCCTTATCTTTCGAGGAAGACATAGAGGAAATGGTCTAATCACTCTAAAAATATAAAATGTGGGTTGAATATATCAAACATTATTAACCAAATAAGAAGATGAGACCAAAACCTCCCTCTCTGTCCAAGCATTTTCTAGGTTTACTGTTGCAAATCACACTCATAAGTGCCTAATGTGCTGCTTAGGAAAACATTGTGTGCTTGGTCCTTTTGAATTCAGCTCACGCAGGCGGTTACCTAACATTTGGACAACATATCACCAAGTTTCACAGGATCTATATATATTCTGGATCCGTTTCTTACAGCATAAACCTCTTAAAACACAGGCAAAGAGATAAATCCAACACAGAGACCATGGACCTCAAGCTTAGGTATTGCTATGCCCAGTTCTTAGGGACATGTCTTCCAGGGGGATTCAGAAAAACAATTTTCCCAATACATCAAACACAAAACGTTAGGCATCCAAGGACTTCATCCAGACTGGCCAGGACAGTCAACAGTCGGTTGCCTAGTGACAGGCAATAAGAAAAATAAAGAAACACTAAGTCTTAAATAGCAGCCTTTTTATCTTCTACACTGAGGATAGAGGATTCTCCCATTGCTCCAGGAATAAGACCTAGAGCGGGCAAAGACAGAGCCCTCAAAGAACAGTACACAGCTCACTGAAGCCACTGCTGAAGATGTGAGAATTTCTTCCCTTGTTTAATAGCCTAGACATTGAAATACTCACTCGCAGTGCTGGCCCCAACATGCTACAGCAGATGAAACGCTCCTTCCAAAGAGGGGCTATAAACACCACCTGAGCAGCAACCTTGGCTAAAGCCACACTCTGCTGCTGCTTTTAGAGGAGATCCACGGTGTGGAGAAGCTTAGATTTACCGATACATGGATCACCAGCACTAGATAAAAAACTATCTGTGCATGACTGCACTTCAAGGTTCACTTAAGAGGAGACAGAGGCAGCCATGAGGCTGCAGCCCCCTTGTGGCTGAGGACATCACCAGGGTAATGAGATGTATGAGGAGAGATACTCTGTTCTGTCTCCTTTATACACCAGTTCCTACAGCTGCGGTACCAGTTGCTCCAGCCAGGAGCCCTGGGAGCTGTCCGGCTCTCTGGCCTGCCCTGCCAGACCTGCCTGTGGGGCCAGAGCCCCCCGGCTCCTCCAGGTGCTCCGGCCAGCACATCCGTCTGCACCGGCGCCTCCTCCATCAGGACGAGCATGGCAGAGGCCTCATGGAGTGGAGACCTACACCTTGCAGGAGCATCAACCCACGCCAGTTAACCCGTGTCGCACTGCCCTGTGGGAGGAAACGGCAGCCACGTCTACACCTGGGGGTTTCCACACCCGGGGGGACAAACCGCTCGACGCTTCCACGCGGCCGTCTCTTCCACGCGGCCGTCTCTTCCACGCTCCCCCAGTGCCTTGGCCCCCCAGCCACACTCCCGGGGGGCCACGTGGTTGTTTCCTGTATCTCGGCCGTTTATTCTGGAACAGCGTGACCCGGGACAGAGGTGCGGGGCCGGGGAAGAGCGCAGTGCCACCACGGGCACCACCATCACCACCTCGCGGGGAGCCACGCTGCACCGCCCCCACGCGGCGGGGGCGAAAGGGCGGGAAAGGCGCGGGGGCCGCCCGGAGCCCTGTGCAGAGCCCCTCTCACAAGGGCATCCACACACTCATACACACACCTAGATCCCCTATACACACACACAGACAGCGTCGCGCACACGCACACACACACACACACACAAGTACCTCCCGGAGGGCAGCACACCCTCGGCGGGTCCCCCAAGGGGCCCCGCGGGTGGAAGGCGCCTGTGCCGCCCTGCTCAGCCCGGAGGCAGCGGGCACCTGCGCGACGCCCCGCGCTTCATCATCATCCCCATCATCATTATTATTAACCATTGCTATTCGTTGGAGCGCCGCGTTCGCAGCCGTTGCCCGGAGCTCCCCCGTCGCCCTTTTCCCCGCCGTCCCGTCCCGTCCCGTCCCGTCCCGCCGCGCACCCACCTGCAGCGCCGCGGGAAGAGCCGCTGCCCCGCGCCGCCGCCGCGCGCCCGGCCGCTGATAAGGCGGGCGGGCGGGAAGGAGGCGGGCGGTGTGCGGGAAGGTGGAAGCGAGCGGGAGAGGAGGCCCGGGCGAGCGCTGACGTCCCGGCGACTCCCCCGCCTCGCCCCCGGGACGGGGGGAGCGCCGGACCCGCAGGTGCTCTGCTTTGCCGCTGCCTTCCCGCTGCCCCCGTCTTGCTACTTTTTAGCTCATTTTTCTTCTCTTAGTTTTAAGCAATGCAGAAGGTGCCTCTTTGTGCAGTGCAGGTATCCCTCCCATAGGCTCTTGCCCTGTGTGGGTTAATGACTCATCAGGGAATTATTTCTAAGCAAGCCTGCCTGGCTCAGTATAAACCTGGATTAAGCGTATCATTTTGGCTTTATGCATAGGGGAAGCAAAGCTGCAAAGTCTATATCCCTATCAAGAAACAATAATGCAAATGTGTTGTGCATCTCTTTGTTAATGTAAGGGGGCATCGCCACTAGGGAAGGGGAGCACCAGGTCCCAGTGAGTTCCCTGTTATTAGTGCAATCCTGAGACTTGTAAAGCAGGAGCTTGTGGTGCTGAGTCCGACTCCCTGCCCTCCGGATGCTTGTCCAAAGCCACAGCACTCAGATGATCAAACGACAGAGAAATTTCTTAAGCTCTGGTGTTTTCTATAGCAAAGGTTAAAAACCATAAAGCAAGCTGAAGATTTTAGGCTTAGACTCTCTCCCAGCCCCTGTGGGATCCACGAGATCCTGTTGTCTCCCACAGTGCCAGGTGTGTGAGCGGCTTGAGAGGAGCTTGCAAGATAACGATGCCTCCCAAGCACCAACACGTTCACCTCATCAATGTGCGGTGCCTTTCTTACCTTTTTGTCTCTAATTTATGGATGCATCTTAGACAACAGCATCTAGAAGACAGGGAGGGAAATGGAGAGGTCTATTTGCAACACTGAAGACTTAGTGAATGTAAAGAGGGAAATCAGCCTAATTCTTGAGTGCTTGCTGGCTCATGTATAGCAGGACGAGCCAGGGAACTATTAGCCAAAGGCAGAGTCTGCCTCGGTCTCCACTCACTTGCTCTGTCTGTCTCTCTCTCTCTCTTTTTTTTTCTTTTCTTTTCCTCTCTCTGTCTCTCTTTTTTAATAATGCATCATGCAAAGTGCGTGAGCACCATCCTGTGGCTGCGCCTCGTCAGTCCTGGAGCCAAAATTGCAAGTCTCGAGTCCCCTGGCCAGTAAATAGGCTCTGTAGGCAAGAATTAGTTGGTAATGATCAATCTTCTGCTTTTTAAAATGTGGCCTTTTCATTTCTCTCACTTTCTCAGATATGTTCATGAATGCAATGTTATTTGCTGTGCCATTTCTCACAAAATATTTGGAGAAAAAAGAGCAAAAAAAGAGCATCATGTTTTGCGGACATATTTAGATTGGAAGTAGTCTGAAGCTAATCAGGCCTTTAATTACACTTAAGTTTCTAAAGGTGACTGTGTTTTTCCTAGGCTAATATATCTTACAAGGAGAAATGCATTTTTAAATGCACTTTCTCTCTCTGCGTTCTCCTGAGTGCCCCCAAAACCCAGTTATATTGGAAAATTTTGGCTACAGAACTGCTGTTTGTGTGACTAAAACCAGTCACCCAAGCCTAAATAAAATGCCCAGAATTTTATTTTGTTCTTAAAAGAATTAAGTAACACACACAAAGACAAAGGCAAAAGCTGAAGTAAAGCAGAGCTAACTTTTGCTTTACATTTTGCAATTCTTATTAAGTATGCCGATACATACAATGCTCACTGGAAGGGAGGTTGCCAAGATCAGTCTGTCGACACGTGTAATAATTAAGTGATTTATGAAGACGTATGCTGAGAGATCTGAGAAGGATGTAGGAATGTATTCTCCCCTCTCAAGAATAAACAGATATTTTTGTGGAAAATGTACTTGTGATACACCATATTGAACACATTAGCCATTCTTGCCTCTTGAATTTTCTTGTCTTTGGTAGCTAAGACAATTCCTTACTTATTTTGTGGTATAAACATGCAATAAAATTACTTCTGGAATGGATAGTTATTTGGGGTGAAATGTTTTTCTCTGAAGCCTTTTTTTTTCTGCAACAGCTGTTTCTCTGTTATCAGTCTCACAAATGTGGCTTTCTGCAGCTCAGGGTTTAGCCAAGACCGCAGAGCCGTCCAGCCTTGCTTGGTTATTGGATGGCCTGCCTGATGAGTCAGGTATTTTCATTTCCTTGATACTTTCTAGAAGATTTTAGTGCTGTCAGCACTTCACAGAGATGCAAGGTTTATCCATCTGAAGGTTATAACACATAATGAAGCAAGTGAGAGGGATATCTAGGAAGTCAGATTGATGACACGGCCATTGCAGCATAACTCTTCATGTTTAGGGTTGGTCCCGCTCCTCCGAAACTGTAGAAAAGGGAGCAAAACTGGGAAGAGTGAACTAAGGCAGAAGGAAAAATGTAAGTATTTCTCTGTCGGGTGTTTTTCTGTTCAGCTGTCAAGTATGAAGCATCCAGAAGGCAATGAGACGATGCAGAGTGCAGTGATTGGGAAAGTCTTTCATTCTGTGGTAGAATCAGGTCATTTTTAGATTGATCTTTCCTGGGTTTTCAACATTTGAGCTCGTGGCCTGCTCATTTACTGGTCAATGCAGACCAGAGTATTGCCCACACGAGCCCGGAGCCACCGAGCTCAGCTCAGTCTCGTGGCCTCTGGCAAGGACAGCTCTTTGCAGGCACTGCGTAGGCACAAGCACTGCCTTAGACTGACACAAGTGAGCAGAGATTTTTTTTTTCCACTGGAAGATGCTGTGGTGCCCGTTGGGTCCCGCCAGTGGTACAAAAGATCCTATATAACACAGTGAGGGAGGGGTTCCCCATCCCTTCCTGAATTGGCAAAAGACTTGCAGATACTTGCTGGCTCTGCCAGAGGTAATTTCCTTTGGAATGAAATCCAGGCTGAAATGCATGTTTAAAACCAGTAGGAGCTGGAAGCAATACCTCTGTGGTCTCTGTAATATGTACCAGGAGTTATGAATGTAAGTCAGAAGAAATCTTACTGATGTCTAAAAGAGACATCTGGAATGAGGGAAAAGTCCTTTCCAAATATCATTTATCTTAAACTATTAGCTTAAAGACGGTCTGAGTAGACCTCCTACCGTATGACTATTGAATGATGGACTGTTTCAATCTAACTTTAACTACTTTTTTTACTGTATGTGTCCAAAAGAGTAAAAACTTTGTCAAGAAAGGAGCAAGATTTATTAAATGTTTCTTGATAATCTGTTTTTCTTATCATGTTGATTAATGAAAACCTATGAATGTATGGATTTTTAAATCTATAATTCCTTAAAAAGCACCCATACTCATTAAACTCTGCAAAAAAAAAAGATTACTGAGTTGTTTCCTAGAATAATTTCACACAAAAACATGCAGCTTTGTTCTGTACCTGAATAAAAAACTGAGCAAAGCTCTCCTCTCAGGCTGGAGTTTTATTGCTCACAATTTTTATTTGTCAAAAATGCTTCCTTTCCTCAGTTTTTAAACAACTTGTTCTATTATTTGTTTTTATTTCAAGGGATTTTAAGTAGATCGAGAAAATCAGTGTTGGGCGCTCTGTTCCCTTGCAGATTTTAAGGCTACTTTTGAGAATTCTATTTCCTATATTTATTTAAGCATAGATAAGCATTGTCTTTCAATGAATAAAATACTGAGTTAATCTTAGCAGAAATTTTATTTCAGAGAAGTGGTAGTGTAGTTTGTAAGAAAGAACTATTGAGGTAAAAATATGGGTTTTGGAGTAATTTTAAAGAAAGTGAGAGTGAAGAAAACCAAGACAAATATTAATGTATTTTACTTGTAAACAACTCAAGATGATTGGGACCCACACAAATACTCAGTAAAGAAATTCAATATACTTTGCATTTTTATGTTTCAGGGGTATTCAGGCGTCTGAAATAAGCATCAGTTAATCCTTCCAATAAATATCAACACTAAAATGAGAGTGCTGGAAATCTGACTTGGTTGACTATGAACAGAACTTACAGCAATCTTTTTAACTTCTTTCAATTGCAAAGTGATAACAGATGGGGGCAGGCTTGGACAAAGATCTCTTTAGTTTTAGCAAACCTCAACTTTTCTAGATTCTGAGCAGCGAAATTCGAGCATCACGTTGGGTAAAACACAACACTTCAGTAGTCCCCCTGCTTTGATCTTCATTTTAAGATCCAAGAAATGAGGCCCTGTGACGGCATCTATTAGCCAGCTTCTCTGCTAAAGGGTTCCACTCAGTCAGGGGCAATTCGTATAAAGCTCCTTCTAGGGGAAGGATTTTCTGTTTAAAAAATACTATTGTTTCAAAATTTATCAATTTTTTGAAATGCAAGCTGGCTATGAGCACACAAGCTGGCCCCTACACAACAAATACTGTTTAAAACCAAACCTCATGTCCCCCCAAAGCAGTGGAGATTGTTGAGGTTCCAGTGAGATCCAAGAAAGATCCAAGGTAAAGGACAGTCTTCATCTCTCCTTTGAAGGTGGCACCATGTGACACTCTGTAGTCCTGCTCAGGATTACTGATAGTCACTGAGTGGAAGGGACTTTTTCTTCCTTTACTGCCTGAAGAATTACTAGATCAGGGGCAAGAAGGAGGCAAAGTCTTGGCTTTGCTTCGCATGTGCCAGCAGAACTAGCTCTCTGTGTAGCGTGTGTACCCAGGAAGGTCTTAGACAATTTCCATTGGACATGATTTAAGTACCTTAAATATAATGCCAAAAATAACAGGAAATTACACAGGAGGAAAGCAAGCATATACTCTAGCCTTAAACAAATAGCTGGGAGTAACTGCTCCAAAGCTATTGATCTGATGCCTTGAAGAATTAGAGGGCACAATGACAAAGAACGTGAAAGCTGAAAAAAGGAGAGTTAGCACTCGCAGATCACAGGAAAAAAAAAAAAAAAAA
>VZSV01000030.1:4536575-4560589 GCA_013398735.1 Nothocercus julius
CAGTGAGGAGGATGGGGCCGGCCTCTTCTCAGGGGTGGCCACCAATAGGACTAGAGGAAACGGCCACAAACTGAAGCACCACAAGTTCCACAAGAAATTTAGGAAAAATTTCTTAACAGTGAGGGTGCCAGAGCCCTGGCACAGGCTGCCCTGTGCCCCTGTACTCCACAGGTTGTGGAGTCTCCTTCTCTGGAGATCTTCCAGACCCGCTTGGACACAGTTCCTGAGCCACATGCTGTAGGTGACCCTGCGTGTGCAGGGGGGTTGGACTAGATGATCTCTAGAGGTCCCTTCCAACCTTAGTGATTCTATGATTCTATGAACATATATCTTTAATATGTTCTCCTCTAGTTTATTTTATGCTTCTATGTTCTTAAAGGTAAATGTGTAAATTATACTTTTATTCTTCTTGTGAAGAAAGCAAAAAAATGTGAATTGTAAATTTAGTCATAAAACAACATTATTTTTGTTCTATGAGGCAATTTAAAAAATGTTACAGGACAAAAACATTGTTTTTTATATCCTGTCCCCATACTTGTCAGAAAGGATCATCTGATTTCTACACTCATTCTGCTTTAAAGTTAAAATTATTAATGACTATTTTTACAGAATCAAATTTGATCTTTCGTAAAAACATATATAGTGTATACTTGTATATACTATGTATTTTCCCATTTTCCAGTAATAGGCAGTAATACTGGAATTCTGGAAGCATGAAATGGAGGGAAAAAAGTCTTTTTCTATTTAGAAAAGATACTTAAGAACATGGAGAGAAAAAGATAAATTCTAATGGGTAAATCCCCCAGCCACTTGCTCTTTGCTGCCAGGACAGGAGTTCATGTAATTCTAACCATAGCCCCAATTGTGCAGCTGCTCCCCAGCCAGATGTGGTCCCATCACAGCTCCCATGGACAATACAAGCATCAGTGTCTGCCAAGCACACTTCTTCTCAAGGACAGTCAGATAGATGGTCCCTGTTGAACATTTCCAAATTTTACTGAGGAATTACAAGCACAAGGATGAAGCATCTGTAAGTGAAACACTGCCTTTATGGCATAAATTAATTGCATCCTTGGGTGTTGTAGTATTCTTAGATTATCTCACACTAACAGCTCCTTTTAAAAATAAATGTGTAAATATTTATATATGTATAATTTTGTTGAGATATGTTATTCCTTAAAGTCACTTAGCTTCTCTGTAACATCAGAGATATTTTTATCTGAACAGCATGTATACAAATGGCAGTTACTGTTGTTTTTTTAACAAGTAACAAATATAAAGTGAGCCATGCAAGCCATACTTACCAAGTAAAAAAGACTAACTTAAAAAAGTTTGATTTATGGAAATCTTTAGTGCCTTTTTTATTGTAAAAGGTTAGAAGTTCTCTCATTTTGTTTGTGGTCTAGTTTTCTTTATCCATGTAACATAAACATCCTTATTCATGCATAAAGTGGTATAATTTTAATTAAACAGTGTGAAAAATGCGTATGATTGCAGTAACTGTTTTCTCACTCTGTCTTGCCAAGTCAAACATTTGGGCAAACCATATTGACTCAGTTTTTCCATCTTTAGAATTTGAAAATTTCTTAAATTTATTTTGCTATTATATTGTTTGAAAATGTTCCATAAGTGATTTCCAAATATATAGGTTCAGAGAAGCGTGACTAATAAATGTTATAAAATCATTAAAATTTAGTAGACGATCTCACAAGATCTATAGTAACCACAAATGTGATCACATGGGAAAGTTCTCTGAAATGCCTCTTTTAATGAAGCTGTTACTAATGATTACAATTTTCTTCATTTCTGGTTATTTGCTCTGGTCTTTTCTTGATATTCCTCACATTTTGATATTTAGCCTAGACTAACACCTAGAATTTATATTTAAAAGAGGAGCATGTCTTGAATTATGTCTTGAAATTCCACTCTTCTGTGAATAATCCTGCATTTCCACTGGTACTTTCTAGAAAGTCAGGTCCTCTGCTATATCCAAAATCCTGCTCCTGGTGTGTGTATCACTGCATGCAAACAAATTGCAATTTAATTGGCAGCAATACATTTCATAACTTGTTAGCTTTGCATCCTATTTTTTACAAAATGCACAATTTCATTGCACTAATTACTTTAAATAACTTTGTCATATTGAAGAGGGAAATAATTAATTACATTTCAGATTTCAAACCAAGTTGAAATGCCTATTAAACAGCTCGCAAATAATGGGGCTCAAATTGTGATAAAGACTAACGTATCTTGCAAATAAAAATGCCATATCTGTAAAATAACTATATGCATGAACCTCTCCCTGCCCCCAATCCTCACTCTTTTAACTCAAGTCTATAAAATGCACTCTGTAATGCATTATTAAGCTAAATTCTGACCCAGTTTCTTAATTATCTGTAAGCTACAGGGAACTTGTAGCAGAATATCAACTAAGGCAAGAGATGTAAGACCGAAGAATCCACGGTGCTAAAACATAGAATCATTAGCATTTTGCTAAAAAAAAAGCTTTCATATTTTAATATTTAGCCTAACCTAACATATAAAATTTGTATATAAAAGAAAAGAATAAACCGACCAATCCAAACAAGCTACATAAGCAAAAAACACCCCAAAAAAAGGACTGTAAGTATTTGGGGAAGTATTCCTGCATTCACAAACCCAAAGAACAGACACATCCCTGGCACAAAAGGCTTTTTTTCCTACTGATATTTTTAGTGGATTTCATTGACAGTTGCTACAATTTCATAAAACATTCTGTACTAGACTTTTTGAGATGAACTGTGTAATACCATCCGATATGGGTAATATATATATGAACAACATTTATTGAGGGTGCAAAAAAAGATAAACAATCCCTGCACTCGAAGTGCTTGCTTAGTATCAAGAGAGCAGTTCCAGTTTTACACCGCTCCACACCAGTAAACATAAAGGGAATATGTGCCGTTTCCTTGGTAGAAAATTAACCATGGATATTAGAAACAAAGAACACAGACTCCTACCTGCTGAGCTGCAAGCAGAAAGGATTCTGAGTCCTACTGTGTCCCCGATGAAATACGTAAAAGAGTCTGAGTGAGCAAAAAACATACTGCGAGAGCAATGTGTCAGTGAGCACAATTTTTAATGCAAAACATTTTTCAAAATTATTTGAGGGGCAAAAACACTTCCCCCACAAATGAAGGATTTTTGGTACGCTCACGGAGAAGGTCAAGCTTTAACTTTGAAGTTTAGACAGCAGAGAAAGTCTGCAATATATATATCTATAATTTTGTGGACAGCATGTATATATTCAGTTTGAAGATCAAAGAAAACCCATGCAATCTAACTACCACAAAGCTGAGAAGTCACCTAACTCAGCAGAATATAGACTTTGTATATACATAAAAAAAAGATTTGTTTCAAAATTCATCAACAAAGAAAGTCTACTGTTTGAATAAGAGTCAGTTAAATACAACATTTTATTAGTAATAGTGTCAATTGCAACTTATGTGGCAAGTCTGCAGTTTGCAAAACAACTGATGATTTAAAAGTGCTAACAAGTTTAACGTACATTCAAGTACATTGCTTCAATTTGAAGTGGACTGGAGCATCTGAATGTCTCTCTGCTAAAGCTAACACTGCGAATTTCCCCCATTGACCCTCTAAATATTGCAGTTCTCCAAGGACCAGAGAGGTGTCCAGAATTTCTCCAAACTGGCAAACACCACGGCTGAGAAACCTGTCTTTTGCAAATAAGAAAGAAATTGCAACACTTCATTTTTGAGTACCTAAATCTGTGCTTAGGCATCTAAACAAATGGCCCGATTTTCAAAGGCCAGATTTTGTAAAAAGTAAAAGTAGCTCATGCTTTTACAACATTTGCCTGTTTTTTGACTTTTCTTTCTAGAATAATCTCTGGATTCTATCAAGCCCAGTCACTCGCAGCAGAGTATCTTCCACAGCAAATGAGCCCGTTTTCATTGTAGATGCATTCACAGGTCGTTTGTGCCGGCTCGCGATGCAGACGGGGTTCAGTCGACTTTGCCTTTGCGCAGGGAGAAGGCGACTGCCCCACCTTGGCACAACCCTGGGCACTCAAAAAGTACCCAGAGATGTTCACCAACGCCCACATGCCATGCAAACCCTCTGCAGCAGCCCCTCGGGCCAGCGCATTCACTTCTGTCATCTCCTGAAGCGCTTGATCCAGTGGCTGAAATGATGCCCAGCTCTTTGAAGACCCCTGGGACCGGAGCAGGTAGGGCTGGACAGACAACTCAAAGGCCTCAACCTCCTCTCCAGCAGGCAAAGTCCTAAGTGAAAATATGCTGGTATCTATTGTTCACTTTGTAGCATAATAACCAGTGTTATTAGAGTTAATTGAAAGACAATCCCCCTCCCCAAAAGCAAAATCAGTATTTAGCCACCGCAAAGTTTTGCCTCCTTCCATCATGCCACTTCATGTGCTTTGCTACTTCTCTTGCAAAATGTCCAGCGAGAGACTTTTCTTTTCAGGACTCTATTTCTTCCATCACTTCCATCACTATAGTTCGAGGGCCGGTGAGGATGAGGTTGCTCACTGTCCTGTAATCCACGTGGAGAACGTTGAGGCCATTGACAGAAACAACAAATTGGCAAACCTAAGAAGAACGACAAGCAGCAAAAGTGACGCATTGGAATCTTTTTAATTATTTTTGCGGGGTAAAATTACACACACTAACATACTATCAACACCTGGGTCTGCATGAACTCTTGGCACCCCTAAGAAACACACTTTAGAAATAGCTGAACAAGTTAATCTCACATAAAGCTTTTTGGCAATGCCAAACTCCCTATTATCCTTAGTTTGACTTAAAGCCTTTCAAGGAAACCATTCAGACAACTTTTGGTAGTGAAGCAGGCGTATGGGTCATGTTCCTAGGCTCAGAACAAAGTCTGAAGAGTGACCACACTAAATTCAAGGCCAGAAGTTCCTCCACTGCAACCTGCCCTGAAAGGAACCAAGTTCTAGGAAATAATGTAATGGGAGATGCAGTCTCAGCTCCCAAACAGGTTAAAATGCCTCCCTGGTTTTCTGCAGAAAAATGCACAAATTCCTTTCTACTTTTTATTTGCATGGTTTTTTGTTGTTGGTTTTTTTTTTCCCCTCTGGAAAGGGGGATAATGAATCATTAAATAATTTTAAATATGCTAATATTTAAATATGCTAATATTTTGTTTTTAAAAACATAGCAAATTCATGTATTGAAAATTTTTGCGGAACAGAGGCATGTCAAAAATTCTTGCCAGAAATATTCTGACCAACTCCATTATGCACCTTAATACAGTTAGGGAATACTGGAGAAAAAAATCACAACATTGTAAAAATCTGAATAGCAGGGGAAAGACAACAGGACGGATTCTTCAAGAAAACATTAAGCCTTCTCTGGTTCTAATCATAATACTATAGTACTTGTTAAAAAGGTCAAAAACATGTAGTGATCTAGATCTATGTTTGTAATGACAAAAACATGGAGCCTAAAGCAATAATCTCATCCTGATGTTTCAGTGGAAAGAGCACATTCACTAGAGGTTATCTTACTCTCAAGTGATCTGATCTATGAGAGATATTATGAAGAGAGTTTCACTTTAAGAATTTTCACATGTTACCTTATACTTTAACTTTTTCTATTTAGATAGAAGCACGATACAGCAATTTATCTAGGGGAACTGGGAAGCAGCTCTGGTGCCTTCCTTCCTAAAGCAGATTTCTTGCAACTCAAGTCAAAGCATTAAACTTGTGCCTCAGGTACCTTCCCTTTGCAAAACAGAGCTTTGGTCTGCTGAAACTCAATTCATACTTGTGTAAAATGTGCAGAATGTAGCTATCAGCATTCCTTCTAAGGAAAATTATAGAGGAAGCAATGCCAATCCAAAAATGTAACATTTCATCAAAAATTCTACCAGCGATTTTTGTCTCTGCTCTTTGGAGCCTGCACGCGAGAGCGGAGGCTGCAGCCCCTAAAGGGGAGACTTTCAAAACATCCCCTAAAACTCCTCACTGACCTGCAGGGCTGAAGATCCTGTTGCCTATACATTTCACTTATACTAGTTTCAGCTGCAACTAGCATTGGTAAAACAGTTCCATTCTTGTGTGCAGGCGTTTTCCCAGTCTTAAGCACTCCGGCTGAAAAGGGCAACTCATTATCCTCTCCAGTGTGCCTCAATTTAAGAGGTATGCTTAGTTAGTATAAAATATAGAGTTTTGCAGTATCTATAGTTCACTCAACTCCCAGCAGTTTTTCCTAATGCTTTCTATGGCTTTCCAAGACTGTATCAGGTTTTACTGAATTATAGCTCTGGCTCCAAGATAATATTTGGGTTGATTTAAAACAGACCTGCAGAAATAACATTGTCTCTTCTGGCTTAGTGCAGTTTTTGGAAGTTGAAGGGCTGACATTCGTTTTACCACTGCCTTTTCTCAGACTTCTCAAATGACAGGGACCCAGCGCATGGCACTCGCGCCTGCCCGGGGACAGACCTGCCAGCGTGTGATGGATAAATGTGCACGCTGGGTCACGCAATGGGGGGTCCTGGGGTGACCCCAGGGAGCATCTCTGGCAGAGAAACAGCTTTCCAGCCACTTGCACGAGCAGTGCAACAGTGTAAATGTGGAAGGTACAGACACCGCAGGCGTGTGAACTGTGACCCAGATGCCCAAGAGTGAGTTTCTCGCTTAAAAAAGTCACGTGTACCTGCTAGACCTGTTTCTTTTAGTGCCTGCCCCGACAGTATTATTTATCATCATCAACTGAAAGGGGCCCCTCTACATTTTGCTTTGCGCTGGATTCAAATGGCATATTGGTTTCACTGATTTTTTAGTAAATGAGATGAGATGTAAAAAGCCCACCCAAACCAGAAGCAGAGAAATGCTGAGAGCACAACAAAACACAAGAGGAGAGCACGTGTTCTGAAACTGCATTAAAAGACTGGCGAGGAAGGGGCGAGAGCTGAGCCTGAAGAGCCAGTGTCCCTCTCTCCACTGCAGCATTTCACCAGCGGTCCCGAAGGGCCGAGTTCCTGCAGAGCGCAGGTCTGCCGCCTTCTGCCAGCAGGAAATGTGGAGCCGTGTGCCAGGTCCTGCTGCCGCTGTGTTTGCCGCCCTGAGAGCCTTGGGATCCGCAAGTCAGCGGTGCCTTCAACACCATCCTGTTTGCTCTCAGATATCACGGTGCTACATTTACAAAAACACTTCAAAAATCTGCAAGCATCCAGCTCACAACTGAGGCTGGTTCCGGTTATGTTTAAGGGCTTTGTAACTGTAAACATGTAAAATTTCTCTGTTGGTTTTCACATATTGGTGAGCCTACTAGATAACAAAATAAAGATAAAAGAGACTGAAAGCGCCTTTGTTACTCATTTCCTCATAGCTCTCTAAGGAGCTTGAAAGGAGATAAGCACCGTTCTTATCTGTCAAACTTCAAGACATGACAAAACCCAAAATTAACTCTGAACATTTTGCTAGGCAGGATGTAGTGATATAAAAAAAACACAAACAATAACAGCTAAATTAAATAGCAGGGAAACAAAAAGACTCCCTTAACTACTTTTAATATTTACATTTTACATTAATAAACATTTTTTTGGCAACTATTCCTCTTTCCCACAACACCCCACAGAATTACAGACAACAGAAAGAGTATCGATGCTTTCATCATTCTGTGCATCTCTCGTAGAAGATTTGTCCAGAACCAGGTGTTCCCAGAAAAAAAAAAAAACCTCCAAAATCGAAAATTAAATTTAAATTCAACTTTGAACAGAAAGAGCAAGCCCTGAGGTTTATTAGGTTTGTCAGGACATTTACCCTCCTCCTGAGGATGGCTAGAAGGTCGGTTAGAATTACTGCTACTGTAGTGTTTACTGCCGAGGATGCTGTGCTGGGAGCTGGGCCACCCCTTTGATTTTTTTATAGACACACTCTTTAGAAGGGTGCTATGAAAGATCATAAAGAGCCAGAAGTTCCTGCCGCAGTATTTGGCTTAAGCGATGATTGCTCAGTTTTTTGGAACAACTCTAAAAGCAGCATTTAATTTTATAGGTGCAATGAATGCTACTGCTAATCACTGGTAGTGACCAAGGAACAACTGCGCAGAGTCAACAGATAACATAACTCATAACAGCAGGGCAAGAGCATCTGTGCACAGTCACTTTAATCTGATAGAAATCTTCACAAAAACGAGAAATGCGTTTCCAGGGGATCCAGTTTATCATTTGCACAGTGGCCTGGACGCTGAGTTGGCAGCAACACTGGCCGTGGGTGGTTGGGTAACTGCCCCTTGCAACAGCCACAGAAACAGGCACCAGGTTTAAAGGGCTGTGGTTTAAGGTGCTAATTCTCATCTGATTTATCACTTCCTCTCAGTGTCCGAATCAGGTCTAGAATCCACTCTGATTTTTCATTGACTCTTTGTTTAAAAGAGCATAAACAACTCTGTAGCTCGTGACCATGTATGCACCAAGAAAGCAACCTTACCAAATATGAAGCAGGCTTGAACATCCCACACTCGAAGTTATGTTTTGCAATGACGTGCTAAAGACAGATGCAAAATTGGTGACTTACTTGAGTAGTCCCAAGGTTTTACCCAGCTGCCTGGGCAGACCATAGGGTCTAAGGCTGCAATCCAGTAGGTCTCTATCCACAAGTCACCTCCTTTGGCAAAACCAAAGCCCAAGGCACTGCAAGGTCCCTCTGCAGAGGCTGTTTGCACTGCTGCGTGGCAGCAGCCTAAGCAGACACAGAAAACCTTGCGACCAACTAACTTCCATTGCTGGGGGGATGACCACAGTCCAGGTGGCAATGCGGCATCACCAGCTGAGGGGACACAAAAGCCACTCCGATAGCTTTTACTCTGCTTAAGAAACTCGCCCAAGATGTATGTAAAAATAAAACAGGGGAAAAGCCAGAAAGAATTTATGAATTTAGGCAAATAATACGAATTCTGGCAAATTCTTAAGTGTAAGTTCCTGAGAACTACAAGGGAAGCTGCTAAAGCAAAGATTCTGTCAGAGCGACCTGAAGAGAATAACTTTTACAGAACACAACTGATATCAGAATGTACAATGTAGCTATCTCCCTCCCCAAAAACCCAGTGTTAGTCTTTTGCCTTTCTCTGCACTGATGAAAATTAAAATAAAATCAACGTAAAATAAATGTCTGTTTAAATTTCCATTTTAGACATACCCTCCATAATTATAAATAAATGCTTTTTCCATGTCCCACTAATCCTACTTGGACAAGGATCAGCTGGCTGCTCAAGCTTATAATTATTTCATCATGGCATTTTAAAACTCACAGTGATCTTCCAGAACAAAAATTCTCCACGGACGAAGAGCAAAAACATGTCTTTTGTAGGCTCAATCTACACGAGAAGTCTGCAAGATCCTCGTTTCTTTTACCCATCAGGTCATGCTGGCAGTGTCAAAATACAGAGCTAAGAAACCCCAACTGCAGTCACGCGTGCAAGCTGTCACCCCAAAAATGCCCATTTTGCAATTATCGGAGACCTAGGGATGTCTTAAGCTCAATACTCAAAAAGTTCAGGTATTCACGTTTTATAGGAACCTTTTAAAAAGGGCCAAACAAAACTTTGGGCCAAGTCTTGTATCCACAGTTACCACTTGCAAAAGGTGCCAAACTGCTGAAACCGAGAAGGAAAAGGCAATCAAACAAGCAACCATAAAAAAGGAAATAGGTTTTTTTTTTTACCATCATTTATTTTAAAAGGTGATTCTCCTCCCCTGTGCCTATTTTTATGTTGCATACATCTGTTTTGATTTTCTCTGTTTGGCTGCCAGATTTTGGCGAAATTTGGAGATTTTGGCACTGCAGGAATATGACACCTGAATGGCAGCTTTCCAGCCACCAGCAAGGAGGACAGGGACATCCAAGCCACCAGCCTTTAAACAAATAGTGTTTCTCCCATACGATTTTCCCACCCTTCCCTTCCCCTTGCTGTTTTGGCGGTCGAATGGGAACTTCTGCTGCCATTCGCTTCCCTTGAACACAAGGCAAATCTCTCCTTCTTCGGCTGCTCTGTGCATGCGGCTGGCACATGTGCAGGTACGTGGGCCACCCTTTTTTAATAAGTAACAACCTATGCAGATAGGCAGGTTGTTCTTTTTTAATAAGTAACCCACAGCTATAAACCCCAGGAATCCCCGTGCTCAGCAAACAGCCCAGGCCCCACAGACGCTGCACGCGCCGCTGCGGAAGACCCTAGGGGAGACACAAGATTAACCTCCTAAATAAAAGCAAACATAGACTGTCCGGAGGTATCTGCTCCCACTCCCCTAATCTGTCATGCCGGAATGAGGAAAAGAGATAGAAATCAGAAGTCCTAAAAGCTGCGTTTCCATTTAGATCTCTCTCTTGCTATTTTTTTTTAACCAGAACTCACGCGATCTGTGCAGCGCTGGTAAACCAAAGCCGGAACCTGACAACTTGAAATTACTGTATGTCACCCAGAGGTTAAAAAGAGAAATTGTGCCGTGTCCCTTTCAACATAGCTGAGGTTGCTGCCTGAAAGAGAAGAAATTGCAGCTGTGTGCTCAGCTCTAAATATCTCCGGCAACTGTGTAATTGGCTGCGGAGGGGGCGGTGTGGGAGCAGGCGAGGATCCAGCTCTTGCATAAACACCGGCTTCTCTCTCCAGGGAGATGCACTGCTCTTCAACCTTTACACCAGAGCTAAGCTGACCTACTGTCACATCTCCGTGCCGGCAAGTGCTTACTAAGCGAGCACGGCGCAAAGCACGGCAGAGAAGACCAAAAAACTGCATAGTTATCGCACTGCGTATTGATCTGCAACTGCAGCCAGGTGGGGACCTGAAAATCAGGATTTCTCCAACGCAGAGTGAACCGAACTGAGACATAGATTTCCAAAGGGCCTCAGCATTAGCTGAAGCAGCCTCTCCCTCCCTTCCTACCACCAGGATTCAATGGGAATTTCAGGTTGCAATTAGAGGGGGGAACGAGATGGACCTCGAGAGCTTCCCTCCCTTCAGAAGAGGCGGCTCTGGGCCTGCACACAAGACTTCCATAAATCAGAGCTAAGGAATAGGGAAATTCCGGTTGCCGGTGGCACTCACTGGGATCTGGTGGCATGTTCAAGGACTGACTTCATCTGAGCCCAGGCAGGAAATGCCCACAGGTAAAGGAGAGCCAGACCAAGCAAGTCGGGGCCGGCACGCTTCCTTCTATGGATGCGTTTGCTATACTGTGTAATTTTACGCCTACCACAGAATAGCCTTGAAAATGGTGAAAAGCTCAGACAGCTAAAGATGAGTCTGGGTGAAATACTGCATGAGTAGGCAAAGAACAAGGAGTCTTAGATTAGAAATAATTTCTGTTTATGCTTGGGTTGCCTTTTTTTTTTTTTTTTTCTGGTATATCTACACTTTACTACAGTAACTGTAGATACACCACAGTTTAAGTGTACCTAAAATACTCCTTACGACTAAGGAACTTAAAAACCACATAAAAAATTACTTCAAGGTCAAGTGTAGCTAGGCCAAACTAACTAAACACAGTTAGTTTAGGGCCCATACTGCTTAAAGAAAATAACCCCCAAAGCAGCCCAAACAACCAAGATACAAGTCTGGCCATGTCTATGCAGGGCACCCGCCATACCCTGCAGTATCAAGACCGTAATGAGCACAAACGGTCTGCACCATTTGGGACAAACAGCTGCTCTCTGTTTTGGCAGACAAAAGTGCAATTGTTTTCCCATGCGTCTGACCAGCTAAACAGAGCCTTGGCTTTAATGCAACATGTTTCCCTAATTATTTGCTTATATTATTAAAGGAAGCCAGCTTGTGTCTTGAGCAGCAACGGGGGAACACAATAAGAATTGTGATGAAGGGTCCTATTAAGGCCACGTTGACGAGCGGCCTCCATCGCTCCGAAGGCTTCGCTGCAAATAGCCCCGCGCTATAAATGAAGGAGCAGCTGAGGCCTCTTCAAGGCTTCAAGTGAAACTTAATATATGGCAAAGAGACCTAATAATACAAAATGCTCTTAATCCTCACCAGGGAGCAAAAGCTGCTCAGCACTTAGCTGTATGAGGATCTAATTTGCTGCTTACTTATAGAAATAGCTGATACTTCTCTTTTTACATACAATTTTTATGCAGAAATCTAGCAGCAGGTCAAGTCTTTTAGATGACAGTCCACTCCTCAGGAGCCATGGCTACCTGACAGCGACTGGCAAAGGCCAAAGAAAGCTCAGGCAGGTGTAAGATCACAGCTGTCCTGTCTGGCACTAAATCTCACCATTAAAGGGGCTCTAGACCACGCTGGGATTCATGCACTGAATGCAGACACAAGCGCAGCTCTGTTCCGCAGTGCAGCTGAGACCGCGGCTGCTTTCTCCTTGTGAATGGGTACAGCTGCAAGACGCCAGAAACCACCAAGAAAGCACTTTCCTAAGGGTGCCGGCTATACAGCTATCCGGGCTGCCATGCCATAAACCTCCACTTACGCAAGAAGAATTTGTAAATCCACCTGTTATTCAAAACAATGTGATTTAATTTAAAAACATATATATAAAAAGCCACCGACTTCCAATTATGAGCCTGCAGGCATTTTTTTCTGATTTGTATTTGCTGTTGATAAGAAGGAGGCAATGTACAGACACAAGTACAGTAGGTCACTTGTTGGCCAACTGCATTTTAGGTGACTGGCCTATAAGCAAGATAAATTTGAATGTTATCTACATCACTGAGAATGCAGAAGGCAGAGCTCTGGTGCACTATGGAACATTCCATATTTGCTTAAGACTTTGGGTCTTGTAAAGGAAAAAAATATTACTTTATTGCTTAGTAAAGCTCTCTTTTAAATCAGTTTTTAGAAAAAAAATGTACAGTTATTGGAAATATAATATTGGAAATACAGTAGCACTTCATGACTTTCGTAGGTCAGGTTGGACATAAAAAAGTAAAACCCTCATGAATTAGAGTTCCAAAAGTTCAGAAAAAAAATGCAAATTCACTGTTAAAGGTGAAACTTGTCCCCAAAATGCAACACCAACTCCTTTTTTTTATTTTGCATAGGATTTCCCACTGCCTTAACTCCTGCTAAACATAACAGTTCCCCTGCAGAGACTAGCATGGCTCTTGTTCTAAAACAGCACTAAAAACCAAGGGAAGTGAAAAGTGTTAAGAGGTTCCTCTCGGTTGTCTTTCCTGGGTGGAGGTCTGTGGTTCCTGCTGCAGCGGTGCACGAGCACCGCGCTGCCCTGCTGCATGGGAGCAGATATTTCCCCATAAAATGCAGGAGGGGGACCTCCCCATGTAGAACTGTGACACCTTTACCATTCCACACAGCCTCAGCAAGCACCTAGCTTGCAGTCCAGGATATATATATTTTTTAATTGCCCTCATGTCCACTGGCTCAGAAGAGAGCCCATCCCTGCAGACGCAGCCCAGTGCCACATCTGCTTGGTGGTGACTGTGCATGCAAAGTCATGTGTCTGCAGAGGCCTGGAGTTCACATAATCACCCAAAACACTTTCTTAAGTAAGTCCTGGGCGCTCTGAGCAGGCGCCTTAAGCAGATTAATCCTGAATCTACTGTGTGGGGAACGGCATGTGGCTTCCACCACAGAGCAGGAGTAAAAGGGACTGAGCAGTTGGTGCCGCACGGGGCAGAGGAGAGGCTGCTCAGCTGCCGAACTGGGCTGCCCCGGGCAAGGGAAAAGGCAGCCTGCTGAGGAAACGTCTCGTTTTTTCAAGCAACCTAAAGAGAGGGCCTTAATGCAAAGGATAATCAAGGTCTAAGGACGCTGTCATGCAGAAAACTCAGAGTTTTCTGCAGTGAAACACAGGAAAGATTTGCCAAACCTTGTGTCCTTTTGGCAGCCAAAGTTCTGGCAGTGATGCTGAGCGCAGCTCCCGAGATCACTTTTTCTCTCTTTAAGAGAAGCCATGAGTTTGGTGAGACCACTGAATCTACAGCCAAGAGGAAATGTGTGAGATGTTTGCTCTTCCTGAAAGGCTCTGCCTAGTAATTAACCGTAATTAGGGGTACCTGAAGGGGTTCACTCTGTGCAAGTGGCTTCCAAAATTCGTAATGGTTCAATTAGATTTCTTAAGTCCAATGCTACTTCCGTGGCAGATAAGGGTAATGTTTCCATAAACTAAACAGCACACAATTCAGTGCTGCAAATGCAAAACTGTGTTGCCACCATAACTTAGCAAGCCAATAATCCTGATATAATTACAGTACTGGAGGTTTGGAATGGAGACACAAATTATTGCAAAGAGGAAACAGGACCTACTCTAAAAACACTGAGAACTGTTTGCTTAAGTTACTGAAACACACCCACTGGAAATGGAAACTTGAGGGCAATCACAGAGGCATCACGACAGTCCAGCAGGTCATTCCTTGAGCAAATGATGACCGTGGGCCACGAAGAGAAGGAAGGCACAGAGTAAGAAACTCGCCTGGCACAGCATCATGTGTGGATCAAGAAGGTATAGGGACTGCTATACATACTGTTAAACACTCGTCAAGGACAAGCCACCATCAATTCACTTTACATGGTGATGGCAAGCTGAGTATTTTTACATGCACAAAATTTTGGTATCTTCCTATTTCTTTGAATCAGTCTGCTACTGCCTAATACAGCTGCCTGACTACATTTTTCTTTAGCATATTTTAGAAAAAAATATCCTGCTAGAGATCAGTTAAAAAGTAGCACCCAAAATGTTGACTAGGGTGTTCTTCATCTGCTGTTACCATGTCCTAATGTGAAGACTACTCGTCCCGTGCAAAATTCACAAGATGTTCAAGACTCACAGCTCATCTTCCCAGCTCATTCTTTCCAATCTCTGTGATGGAAATTAGGACATAATTTTGAGATTCTGGGTAGAGCTGCATAAGGCAAAAGCTGGAGCCATGGTTTAATTGTCTTTTGTCTTTTGAAAACACAAATAGATTTTGTGGTAAAGCTTCAAATCTATGTCCGTGATTTCTCTAAAGTCTTCATTAGGTGCTTGAATCTACTGCCCACATCTCCGTGGAGGAGAATGGAGTTTTATGAGTTAAATACTGCTAAGAGTTGGGCCACTGGCTTAAGGAGACTTGTTTGAAATGTATATATACACTTCTATTCAAGCACCACAGTAGTGACATTCATCATGCATAGTTCTATGCACATTTAGCTCTGCTGCTTCTCTACTTATGGACAAGCTAGGAAAGAAGTTTGTCAGCAACTCTCTTCTGAGTGTTCACATTACTGAATACACTCATTTGGAATTTGCTCTAATGTAATTATCAAATTCAGCAGCTAGCTGATAACACAACTAAAAGAAAATATCAACCTGCCTCAGTGTTTTCATGCCATAATTGAAAACAGATGGCAACTCATGTAATTTATGCTTTTCTACAATCAGTAACATGTTGGTGTAAGATAAGAATTCTTAGACTCTATTGCATCTGCTTCAGCAACACCATATGCTACTGCACAGTATAAATATTTATCCAAATCTACTTCATCTTCTCATTTAAAGCTCAGTCACATGAGATACTGAGAGCACCCTTTGGGTACCTTCAATTAGCATTAAAGTCATCTCCCAAAAGGTACTTTATGTCTTAAAGTGCTAGAAGCCCAGCACCAAACACTAAGATATTTTCCCTCCTCTAAGTTGTTTAAAGGGGAGTTGTTAAGGAGAACTTTAAAGGTAGCTTTCTTTGTTGTGCCATATTTACGCAATATAAATTCCAGTCTTCAAGCTCCTGATAGTTGCCTTCAGAAGTTAGGAAACATTTTCTTCCTTGTGATGCCCAACCTCTTTTATTTTTTCCACCAATCTGTAAAACACTTGAAATTCCTCACAGATATTTGTTCCTGGGGGAATAAAAATATTTCAGGCTTTTTAGAATGGCTCCTCTTGCTTGTCAAACAACTGAGAAATCACCAAGTTTGAGGCAATGAAGGATTTTTCCCTGAGGTTAGGCTGGCCAGGACCACGGCGAGGGTTTTGCCTTTCTGGACATGGCATGGGCTATGTTCAACCTCCAGAGAATTTCACAGTTCAAATTTCTTGCTATTACAGGAATGCAAGACACTGGCAAATCCTCTGATGCTTTGTTCATTTTTTGCCCCTCATTTGGCACTTTATATTATGTAGCTTTCAGTGCTTTATGTTGCAGACTTTTAGTATTTTGTGCCTGTGTCAATATTTGGACCCAGAGTATGAGAACATACTACCTGTCTTCCTTTGGCAGGAGGGAACTGGGCTTGATGACCTGGAGGGACCCTGGCAGCAATATTTTCCGCAAAACAGTGGCTACTCAATTACACAAGAGATTTGGCTCTTACTCTGCTGGAGAAATCATCTGAGGATCCCGACCTGAAATCATCATCTGTGAATGTAAGAGACCATGGCACAGAATGCAGATTTATGAGGCTGACCTCCTGGCTGTGCCAGCTTGTAAAGATCACAAGGACAGCGGGGCCGCGCTGCCATCGCACTGACTGCAAGCCATAAGCCCCAAACTGTGCTCAAACTGGAGAAGCTGGTACCAGTGACCAGACCTGGTCCCATGCTGTCTACTGAAATGAAGAGGCACTAGAAGAGGGTTGGAGAAATGGCCTGACTGTTGACAATTTGTCCAACAGAAAGACCTTATATGCAACAGCACTAAATATCAATTTGCTTGCAACCGAGCCAAGCCAGATATTCTTTAACGTTCTCCAAAGGTCAGAGCTGGGCACTGATTTCTGCAACCAAAGGCAAAAGCAGAGCATTAGTGATTGCTTGTCTCTCTCTCTCATGTCTCACACTAAGCTGAATCTGCTGGATTTCCCACGTACTGTTGTGGCAACACCACACTAAATAACAAGAGCAATATGTAGTGGCAATTTAAGTCTCTAGCTTTAAGCCTAGTTGTGTAGCTGTTCAAAAAATATCTTAAAAGTAAAAATCACTTTGCAGAATAAAGCATTAAAAAGGTGAAAAAAAATCTTCCTGACAACTGGCACTATTGGTGGTGCCAGCAGCAGACGCCTGGATTTTGCAGCCAGTCAAGGCTAAGCATTAAAGCAAGCTGGGAACTTCCAAACTCTGCTGCTGCTGCCCTGCAGCCTTAGTTTGCTGAGAACAGGAGAGAGCTGCAGATAACTTAGAAGTCGGCATTGCAACCCTGACTCCTAGCACAGCCCTCATGTCGCCTCCAGCCTCTACTTGCTAATGTGCTGACAGCAGTTATGCCATTTGCAACACTGTCACGGGCAACGGCGCTCCAGCAAACCGGGCCTAAAAATACCGGAGTCAAGCTGGCTGACAATGGATTTGTTAAATTATTTGGTCTGCTTGAAACGTGAAACCTCAAACTACAAATGGCAAGTGCATTTAACAAGCCTAGAAGTGATATCTAGCCTCAAACCCACAAACGTAACAGCCTCTCACACTCCCTCAGTGGACTATATCAGCACGTATTTTCTCAGGATTAAAGGGCCATAAAATTCTCCCAGAAGAGGATATTATGTGCAACGAGAAGGCAAGTGCTGCCATGCCAGAGCTGTGTATGTTAGGAAGATGGGAGCATCCCAGTGACACAGCACGATGTGTTGACCATGCAATTGTTGTGTGTGACCAGTTCTTCATCAATGTGAAATCTCTACTGTGAATCTCAATTCCCAGAGCTTTGGAGCAGACCAGGAACCCAGGAAAGATCGAAAGCAAAGCAAGGCAGCACGGAGTCCTTCAGGTAGATGGATCCTGTATCATTTACTCCTTTATATAATACATCATAGAGATTTAAGTACACAAAGTGAGATGCTACAGTAGGCAGTAGTCCTCTCAAACAAGCTGCCCAGCATAATGCAAAGACAGGTATGTAATGCTCTCTAGCAGAGGTAAGTGCAAAAGCACAAGCTTTACAAACAAAGATACTCCCCAAAACGATTACACTTCATACATCCTCCTTGAAGGAAAAACCCTGCTGCTACTGCCAAGAACTTTTCTGCAAACTGCAACGCCAAGTGTTGGCTCTTCTTCAAATTCTTGCCCTTTTCATCATAGCCAACTTTCCTTGTTAGAGTTTCTTTGGTGTAGTACTCAGGCAAAACCAGCAGACAAAAGCCTCTTACACCAGTCCAGGCCTTTCTTTCCACTAGAAATAGCTTTGCCTAATATCTTGTTTTCAAAATGCCCATCTCCCAGCTTCTACACTGGGGAAGATTAATTTTTGATGAGCTGTCATTGTAAAGCATGTCATACAATCCCTTAGATTGGCCAGATTGAAGAGATCTGTAAACAGATGGATTAAGTGACATAGATTTTCAAAAAAAAAAAAAAAAATCAAACACTGCATGACAATTTACATACCTATTGCCATGGGAACACCTCAACATAAAACTTATTTTTGAAGGAAATTAGCAGATCATCACTAGAGGCTAAAGGCATCCAGCACTTTTGAAAATGGAAAAGCAATTTTGGTATCTACATAGGGACTCCTCTAATATATTGGCCACTATTTTATGTGCAATTTTGCTCTGAAAAGGGATTTTATGTGAAGATAGCACCTTTGCAAATAATCAGATCTGTCCTTTGTGCAAATTCAAGCAATATACCCAGTTTTAGGAGCTAAGATACTGTTTACTTCCCTCAGAACCATGGAGTCATTATACACTCTTACGTCATGAACAATTTGAGTAAATTTGTGTAACCCCATTGGGGTACATGAGTACCCTGACAGCACAAATGGAAAAAACGAAGAACATAATTTTATATAAAAGCTGCTTCAGAGGCAACAAACCCAGCTTAATCCAAGCGTCTTGGTGTATCACTGCGGGGCTGTGAAACCAGAAGTAAGAACACGGCAAAACGCCACAGTCTTCAGCTCTCAGCGGCCCAGCTCAGAAGTGAAATCTCTAAGATTACACATATAACAACACCGAGCTATTTTTACAAGTTAAGTTTCCGAATAGATCTACTGTACTGCTAGCTGCGATGAAGAGAGTAAATACTTAAAATACTAAACTCTGGATTTTAGCATTCAGAATATTCACACAAATGCATTTATTATTATTAAATTAAGATCTTCAAGGTTTAGGAAGAAATACTGCTTGGAAATGATACTATTCATAAGCAAAATTGTAAAATTAGATATAAGTATTATATAAAATATACGCAAAATTCCAGGTTCCTCAGGAATGAGGTCATCTGTCAGCAGGCTCTGTGGGATATGCACAGGTCCTGATCCAGAGCAGCAGGCGAGTCACTGAGCTCTACATAAACCTTCCAGGGAATTTATAATTATTTATTCTTAAATCATGTATAAAGGTATTTTAGCTCTTTATGAAAGTTCAGCAGTGGCATAACTTCCTCTCTCCAAAACTTATGTCCTGAACCTTAAGCACTTTACAGTGAACAGGATATGCTAGCTTCATTCTGGAATAGCCATGGCTCATTCTGTGCCTTCATATACAAAGTGCTGAAGCTACAGAGCAACAACCCAACAAGAACAAAACAGAGAGGAAGGTGGTTGGAAATTGTGCAGAGCGGGAAAGAGGTAAAAAGATGACAAATACAAAGCAAAACAAAGAGAAAGAGCGAGAAAGCAACTTGGAAAAAGAAAAGAGAGAGACGCATGAGAAAAGGGATTTAAAGTATCTCAAGAACAGAGGACAAAAAATGAGAGGAGGACAAAAGGTGACTGAACTTGCTGCTCAGAAACGCCTGTAACAGAGGGAAGGAGCTTTGAAGCCAAGGCACAAGGCCAGCCCCGCTGCCCTACCTTCATGCCCGCGGCGGCGGCAGGTCCGCTCGGGTCCACGGCCTGGATGTGGCAGGGCTTGCTGCCCCGCACCACGAAGCCCCAGCCCACGGCGTCGCCGACGATCTGCAAGGAGGACAGCGGGAGGAGGAAGGCAGCAACGGAACGAATTCTTTCCTTGGGCACAGAAAGGCTCCTGCCTTTTGACACACTTTTGTTTGCAGTGATCTGTGAGGCTGTAAACCTGCTGCTTGCAGCAACTACGTTCAAAACCAGCTTTTCAGAAAGGCTTTCATTCTGAATATGAATCAAAATTTCTGTCTCATCATAGACTAGAAATAGCATGCATACAAGGAAATAGGGAAGATCTTTAGGCTTGATGCTTAAGTGTGTTTGTCTAATATGAGTATTCCCGGATTTGTGTAATTTTACATTCCATTTAAGTCAGCAGTGCTACCCTGGAGTAGTGACAGGATAAACAAGTGCAGAATCAGACCCGAAATGTGTGGCAGTGCAGCTAATGGACTCAGGGATTTTAAAGGACCGTTCTTAGAAACTGCAAGTAAGCTCTAGTTATCCCACCAGAAAACATCTGCTGAGACTATCTTACGCAAATCACACAATATATAAAAATAAAGAAAAATACTGGAAACGTACTGTAAAAGTTTTTCTCACGTATGGGGCTCCAGGCATCAGGAGCTCATCAGCAGTCACTGGTCTCTTTAACACTGTGAAGATACACAAATGAATGTTCAGTATCATCATTTCTGCAGATTTTTTTCATAATAAACTGCTCTAAAATAGGATGTTGGGGTCCAATGCCTTTTTGGTCTTACTTCAGTTCTCACAGGCTGGCTTAAAAGTAGCACAAGTACCAAGAAAATTAGAGAGGACTGCACTTTTACATGAAAAGAAATAGCAGTCAGCGCCCTGTGTGTGATTCCCCATTGCCCTGCTGCGTTGCACAGTAGTTTTCCTCTGAGCCAAGCTAAAGTTCTGCCAAATTAAACCAATACCATCCTGCATTCATTTTTTATCTGTCTGTAAATGCTTTCGCAGAATGGAGGGCCAAGGAGAGATATGTGTTGTTTATTGCATTTGCTTGCTTCACCTTTAAAATTGTAAGTGCTTTTCTTTTTTATCAGTAAATACTTTTGATGATGTCTGTCTTTTAAGTTACAGGTGGAAGATAAAATTTCTCACAGATGGTATTCTAAGATGGTTGTGAATTTCTTAATAACATTCATGGGAGTTGGAAGAATTCTAGAATACAAATCAATATTTTTCGCCCATTGGATTTTGACAAACTGCTATTAAGCCAAAGTTATTCTTTGCAGAGCATATCTGTTCTTAAAAAGAAAAAAAAAAAAAAAATCATACTCATTCACCAACTCCGAAGCAGGTTAATCGTCCACACAGGACTCCCTTGCATGCCACCCTTCATTATAGTTTCAGAAATTTGTTGCTGTTGTTCATTTTTGTACATGATTGGTCAAGTCATGACCTGTTTTTCTTGAAGTGTTGCGTGCAGTAGAACTCATCTGACAGTATATCCCTATCTTGTGTTTATTCACATACTGTACAGCTAAATGTTCTGGTTCCAGAAACCAGGAAACTATTTGCTGAAAATGCTTTAAAGCCCAGCAGAAGGGTAAGAGTTCTCCCATAACATTTGCATCTGACAGTCCTGTGTTAACCTATGCAAGACGATGTGTCAATTGGTCAACTGCTGCTAATTGTACAATTCTTAAAAATAAGCCCTTGTCCTCTTTAAAATATGAGTCTGTTTAAGCTATTCAGAGTCTGAAGAGTAATCCTAAGGGAGCATTTGAAGGAAAAGGAAAAGGAAAAGGAAAAGGAAAAGGAAAAGGAAAAGGAAAAGGGAAAAAAAAGAAAAGGAAAGGGAAAGGGAAAGGGAGAGGGAGAGGGAAAGGGAAAGGGAAAAGGAAAAGGAAAAGGAAAAGGAAAAGGAAAAGGAAAAGGAAAAGGAAAAGGAAAAGGAGAAAATTTTTGTGCAAGGGAAACATCAGCCTATTTTTTCTCATCCATGCTGTATAATCATCTGCATTAAAATAAACTTGGGCTCACTACTCCTGGGTGACACCTCATGCACAATCAGAGCCATAAATGAATGGAATAGCAGGCATGCTTAAGATAACAACAACATTTGTGGACAGCACATAAATGCTCCTTTATCTGTCCCAGGAACTTTTCCAGGGCACAGCTAATGATGTACTGGGGCCAAAGCGCTCTCCATACAAACTCTATCAGAGAGTTTCTGGGAAGACGACCTGAGAGTTATCCTCCCAAACCCTGACCCTGATTGTGGCACTCAGCAAACAGGGGCATCAGCGAGAGCTGGAGGCAGCCCGGCCGCTCGCCCGGAGCGGGTCGCGTCCAACCGGCCGGGCAGCATTCCCCAGGCGGGACAGCAACTCCGCTGCCCGGGCTATGGATCCAGTCACGCCGTCACACCATGGCTCTCAAATGATTTAGACCTTCCTCCTGGATTCCCACCAAAGCCGAATGAGAAGGATGGATATGTGCTAACGACGGAAAGAAAGGAAGGGTGTCAGCTTCTCTCTTTCTGGTAGCCATTCTGGAAAGCCAAGTACATGGCCTTGTCCCTACCACTGGCATTGAGCATCTCTCTGTCCCCCAGCAGCCCTGGGGACACCCCATACAAGATCACTGCTTTATATAAAATATAAGGACTACAAAGAGCAGGATTTAATTTGCTTAGAAATTCAGGGCTGTTTCTGAGGGAAATAAAGTGGCTCAAACAATATTTAGCCTAGTTTGTTTTCCCCTTCACAGATGTACAGTCAGCAGCAATTTTAACTAAACTGTGTAAGAACGGGTGTGTTTAACCTTTCGGTGTGGGATGGGAAATCCTTTCAAAAGGAAGATAAGCTTCAATAAGACTTCTGCCTTCCTTACAGATTTTTTTGAGACCTAAACAAACTAAAATGTTAGAATTGCCTCTGACAAGCTCAAACAATGCTTCTTCTTTTCTTAGATGCTGCTGTTTGAGTTGTGCTACTTCTCAGCAACTCCAGTGGCCACTGGATAGTTAAAAGTCTCCTCTGACTTACACCGAAGGAATGTCTCCAGGGGGAGATCTGAATCTGTTCGGTGCTTGGCAATGAACAGGCAAATCTGGGTCTGACTGCATGTCCTCCTATGAGATAAAACCGCAGTTATGGCCTTGATGCAGAGATTACTGGAGGCGAGTCTCTGGTTTGTGTTTGGCAAGACATCAGGCGAGATGATCATAACAGTCCCCTCTGGCCTTAAAAAATCCATGACTGTGAATTTTTAATATATCCTTGAAAGGATAAACTTGTACGCAGAGCTAGGAATCCTTCACATCACCTTCTCCTCAAACAGAGGTCTGTGCCCCGTTTCCTGTGCACTGCCAGTGAAGGTGCTTACCGGATTTGGGGTTGCACAGAACTGGGGGGCTGCTGCTGAGCGTTGGGCTGCTGCTGAAGTACCCGCTGCTGCCGCAGCTACTCATGCTGCTCCTCCTCACCGCCGACACGATCTTTATCTCCTTGGTGGGACTCACTACAAGGATACAGAAAAGACAGAGAGAAATAGGGATTTCCCTGGTTTCTTTAAAATAGCAACAATAAACCAAACTCCTATTGGTAGCATCAGAAAGGGATTAGCGTATTCCCTTCAGTGAGAAGAGTCCCTGCATGGCAATCCTAGTAGTGCAGTTCATCCCACAGCTCCACTGCTCTCATTATGCTTGGTATCTTCTAGGAGACATTTCCAGATATGGAAATAAATTTTCCAGTTTTCCTATGCTTCCATTCCATTTATTCTTTCAGTTCTTGCTAGATATTGCCATACAGTAAACACTACAGAACCCCTGTCCCTCATGTTTGCTCTTCTTCAAACACAACATCGAGTATATGGCAAATTACTTGGAGCTAGGGGGGATTCTGCCCAGTTCTGTTTGTTTATGGCCACTGCTTTTTGCTTGGGAGAACCCACACAAACAAAATATCATTGCTACAGGAACAGAAACACCACACAGATGATTAGAAAAGTCAACTGGATGGGTAACCCCAAGGAACTGAATAAGATACATAGAATCATAGAATCCTTAAGGTTGGAAGGGACCTCTAGAGATTATCTAGTCCAACCCCCCTGCACACGCAGGGTCACCTACAGCATGTGGCTCAGGACTGCGTCCAAGCGGGTTTGGAAGATCTCCAGAGAAGGAGACTCCACAGCCTCCCTGGGCAGCCTGTGCCAGGGCTCTGTCACT
>VZSV01000030.1:4561384-4574247 GCA_013398735.1 Nothocercus julius
ATATGATAGACTGTGCTCCTTCCTGCAGGTAAATACTGAAAACCTTTGCAAGATAAGGATGCTAAAGCGTGCTTAACATCACATGGGGTCACTTTAAAAACATTAAAACAGCCAAAGAGTCACCTGAGAGAAAACTGGTGTGTTTTCTGTTGTCATGGTTCTGCTTGCGGAGGCAAAAGGGGCTGTCATGGCTCTCTGGCATCAAGCGAGATTTCTCTGTGAGTAGCTCCATTAATCGCCGCCGCCGGCGGAAATTCATTCTGCATTGGTAGAGCAAGTTGCTGTCCATAAAATGGTGCTTGTTGGACACTGGAAATGGAAAAAGAAATGGATAGAAACTCTATGCCCAGTAGGATGGGAATCGGGGAATACATATCTGCAATGTACGCGTGGCACATCTTCCTATAAGAAATTTCAGAGCTCTCCATTCCCCTCCTTACATATGGAAAAAGGAGGAATACGTGGACAGCTTCTGTATAGGTATGTCCTTCTCTCCTTTGATAACAAAGTAGGAACTACAGTTACCATTGCTGAGAGGTACCTTTTACGATACCCTGGATTTCTGTTCGATTAATGACACAACACCTGCTTTTGCCATGATGAGTTTGAAATCCCATATTTTTCTCTGACAGGTTAAAAAGCGGTCCTTGCATGGTCCTGATGAACATTTGATGTTTCTGGTCACTGCAGACCACATTCACCTCCCTGCACCATTTTGTAAATTCATCAGTTGAGGGCAAGCTCTGAAAACCTCTTAGCACTAACTGACTACTCATTCAGAGGTATGGGACAGCAAAAAATAAAGACCTGTGTATTATTTTCTCTGTCTCACTCACTGCAGACACCATGTCCCAGACACTTCCTGCATTCCACTTCCTCTCCTTTGTACGGATATGCAAGGTTTGGGAACAGGCCAAAAATCATTTGGAATATAATGAACAGAAGCCTTAATTACAACCTGTTTTGATGCTAAAGGCAAATCCCAGGCTGCTGGTGTCAGAGCAGTGGCTGTATCTGCAGAGAGCAGCGTCACCGCAGTGTCTGCTGCCTCTTGGTAGCAATGAAAATGCAGCAGTTGGACTGAGCTCTATGGCAGCTCCCCAAAGCACTCTGGCTCCTTCAGGGCTCGATCCCAGGAAAGCCATCTGGAATGCTTCCTGCATTAGCACAGCGGGATCTTAAACTGCTGCAGTAGATGTTGTGTCTGGACTGTCTGTCTGTCTTAGCTCTTCTGGTCATGTTCCACAGAAGAGATTCCCATAGTTGATCTTTTTCATGAGGGATCTAGATTCTGGATTTATCTAATTTATAAATTGCATTATTCTGGTGCTGGATCATAAGAACTGTGGGGTTACGCATTCTCAGAGCCATAAACCAGAAACAAGAGCACAGATGCATAGACAGAGGTCAGCCAAGCCCTAGCTCAGTTATTTGGCCCCAGCCTCCTACTGCAGACACTGGAATTCTCCCTTCAGCAGGTCCAGGGTGAGCCCAGGGGCTGCAGCATGCCCAGGGCTTGGCACCCCAGCTCCAGCCTGCTCTACCTCCCTATGCACCCCTCAGCACCCCTTTTCACACTCACCCCTTCTTAATTCTTAATCCACTGAACTCACTTCTTACTGTCAGCCTTCCTTTAAGTGCCCTGTATATATGAGAGCTTTGTGGAAAAGGCTGCATGTAGATGTGCACCTCCAGGATGTCATCTGAGGCTCAGGAGCTGAAGGAATAACCTCCAAGTGGTTAAAAAGCTATAATGAGCCAGTCAATAAACAAGACCCCAGTCCTAGCTGGGACCGCGGAGCTCAGCCCTGGATAATCATATAGAAACTGCCATTTGGGTCAGACCATGAATTCCTCTCGCAAAGAAGCCTGTCTCCCAAAGTCGCCTCCTGGAGACCTTTGAGGAAAAGCCTTTGCCTTTCCTGTGACACAGGTGGCACCGGCAGGGGAGTGCTGCTGTAGATGCAAGTGGCATTACTTGTTACATGCTTCAGCTTGAATCTTTCCTTTCTGAAAGCCGTAACAGAAGGTTAACAGAAGAGCAAGGAGGAAGATCAGACACATGAAAATTCTGTGGCTTTTCTGTGACGAGCTAAGCAGACTGGGGTTCTCCAGGCAGGGAAAGAGACATGGGCCATAGGATACGGTTTATATAATCAGAAATAACTTACAGAAGATAAATTTAGGAAATATGGGACATCAATCAAAACTAATCAAAACAACTAAAAGCAAGTAAAAAGTGTTGAGTAATAAGGTAAGGGACTCCTTCCTGCAGGATGCTGATAGCAATTTACATAGGTACAAAAAGCAAATGAAGAAATCTATGTCAGGAAAAACCCTTATGGACTAGTAACAAAATGAAGATGCTATTCTTGTCTCGTGGACTCCTGGAGGCTCAGATTGCCGAAAGCTGCCTAGGTAGGCTGGGGACACATGAGGACAAGCTTGCCCTGTTCATACCTTTCCCTAGACACAGGTTCCTGCTGGTCTGGGGCTCTGCCAGGGACAGGACACTGTCTGTACAAACAGAGCTTTGGTTCTGGGGACACGAGGGGCAATCGGGAGCCTTCCAAACCACATGTGCCTGTGCTGTGTAGGCTTCGGAGTGCTGCAGCTTTGTGGCATTTTGCGTGGTGGCCCGCGGTGGTGGCTTTGCTCCTCTTTCAGAAACACCACCTCTTACAAGTGAAGCAGCAAAGTCCTGCCAGGCCAGCCAGATTGCTGCGTTTCAAGTGCTGTCTAACCAACAGACGTCTCCCGCCCGGCTGCGCAGGTTGCCAGGCTCTACTTCACTGCTGCACAAGTGCCAGCGCCACTCGGATTTACTCCGCTTCATTTCCACACTGAACCTGTTGATTCCTCAAACCAGCATCCTCCGTGGGCCAAATGGCTTTTGCAAGTCAAAATTCAGCACTGCAAGCAGTGCCCCAGTCTGTTCTGATACCCTGATCGTGGCCGGCAGGATCAGAGGAGAGATTTGGCGTCTTGCCTGCGCCCACAGAAGGATCTGCTGTCTGAGGCAAGGTTAATACAGAGGTGTTCCCAGCGACCGCTGACACAGTAACTAAAAGTACTCCAGCAATATCCTACCACAGCTTTAGAATAACCTGATGCAATTATGGAAAATTTCCTTAAAATGACATCCTGGAGGGTCCCCTAAACCTTCAAGAGACAGGCTCTACTTGTCCAACACACTACTGGAATTCATAACCCAAACTTAACGAAAGCGGTCCCCACAAATACTCACTTGCCAACAGAGTTTCTGTTACCAAATGTGACCAATGTCAGAAATATTACTATTGCTTCCAGTTCAATTTAAACATGGCACTACATTTCCACTTAAGTAAAATGATTTTGTTCTGTTTGTGTAATTAATGACAGTGCTCTGATAGTCTTAAGAAATTAAAATAATCAGTATGTGAGAGCATATTTGTATGTTATTTACACCATGACTCTGTCTTACTCGATCATCAAGCCTTGTGTAGAAACACAAAATGTAGTTTGTAACTAAAATGCTGGTGTCAAGTAGTGTTAGTACAGACCTCTGAGTGCTCATTGATTTTCATAGCATAATTCCCGTTTTCTCCTGACAGCTCACACCTCATGTCAGAGTATTAGAACAACAGCTTGAGCAAATAACTTATTCATAGCACCATGTGGCTTTATGCGTATTCCTTGACTAAAAAGTCATGCTTATGTACGTTTAAGGAGAGGCTCAAGAAACCAAGGTTCAAAGTCCAAAGTTGAACAGGAGTATTGGGCTCAAAGTGCCTCATTGTACATGTAGCATTAAACAAAGCACCTCACCAAAAATTGTAAGCGTGCCCCACGAGGTAGATTGCCAAGAACCATCAGCTTGCCGAGATAGGCAGCACGCTGGGACTCCGCGGACGTTACCTGCAGAGCCTGGGATGTCCGGGATGCGGGTCGGAAGGGGCAGGCTGAGGAGGGGAGGCAGATGCCGATGCAGGTTGTCCTCTGCAGCGCTCCCCAGATCCATGGCTGAGTGTAGGATTAAGCAGTTGTGTCCCCGGGGAAGCCAGCTGGAGTGACTCCCGCACATGCGGGACACGGAGTGTCGCCCCACACACGCATCCCCTCAGGGCCGGTTACTCCGATAGGGGCTGGCTTAGCTGCACCCGAAGGAGCTACGGTGCTTCCTAACACAATTTATTTTGGTCTTTTAATTTTATCTTTTATCTTTTAATCTTACAGAGGTAGAGTTTAATGTTGCTTTAAAGTTCAGCTTACTTTAAAGTCACCTGTAATGACCACTGGACTCTTCCCCTCACAAGCTGCTCAGGCAGACCTTTCACTTTCCCCTCCAAGCTATAAAGATTTAACTTAAGGCTGAATTTGTTTAACTTTAGCTTCTAAATCCCTGGACTTTGCTTCACCTTTGTCAGAAATCTGCATCGACCTGAGAAGCGATGGGGCCAACACACCTGGGCTCAGAGTAGCAGCCTCTGCAAGCGGACGGCGCTAAAACTGTAGGTTTGGATCTGTGACCATCCCCTACATCCTCCTTTGAGTCGGTGCTTTCCATTCCCAGCATCACTTCCTACTCGTAACTAGAGCCTGTATTCTCATTTCCTAGATGCCTTCTGTTTAGTCGCAAGAAAGTGCACATATTTCTGTATAATTGCCATTTAATGGAGTTTGGCTATTTATTTACTGTTTCATCTATCCCTGGAGTTTGCAAACTTCACTTGCAAAGATTTTAGACTGTTACTGTGCATTTACACTCGTGTTAAGTCAGAGAAAAATCAGACTATTCTGCTAGTGGGTGAGTGGCCACTGTTGCAACTTCAGTGGTTCCTGTGTGCAGCTATATCACAGTTTCTGCCCAAGTGTCTGAAACACAAACTGCAAGGGCCACACAAATCTCTTCTGAGGTCCTGACGCACAGTCCCGGCATCTGCATGGGGCTCATACAGCCTTTCCTTCTTTTGCAAGCAGCCGCATGCACAGTAGCAAGAAAAATATTAGCTGATTTCACAGGACTGAGGAGGATTTAGGAGGTACAAGAGCCTATTTCAACGGGCTCTCACCATCACATCACTGCACGCAGGTAGTCACTCTGGAACCTTGCAGGGTTGCCAGCAGTAACCCGAAGTTTCCCGATTCCCGGCCCCATTCCCAGTGCTGCGCGAGCTCCGCGAGCAGCCCCTGTCACTGAAATGTGAACTCTCAGAGCTTCCCCAGCGCATCTGACATACGTAGGGAACAAGCTGTGAAAGTGTCCGACAAGTGACAATCACAGAAGCAGAAGAAAAGCTGCAATGCAATCAGAGATCCCTGTTTTCTGCGCTGTTTTCATGAAATGTGATATATTGGAGCAGTGCAAGAAAAGTCCAGACAACTTTCACGCTGCCTTTAAAAAATGAGGATTACAATGCACAGGTGCTAAAAGCTCTTGCTAATACACTGAGCATCCCACTCTTAATACTGCTCAGGGCATTAGTGCTTTATTTTAGCTACCTTAAATTATGCAAGATGATAAATGTTTCCATTTATTTTTTGTCTTTCCAGTAGGTCTACATCCTATTTGCAGTCTCTTTCCAAAGACACTTTATTACTCATTTCAGCAGTCCCTTCCGCTCACACAGGACTTCTCAAGTTCACAGAACGAAGCCAACTGCTTTTCTTTGCCTCCAAATAAAGGATAGAAAGTACCGAGGCTGTGGGCAAGGGAGGCAGAAGATGAAAAGGCCCATCTGGGTATCTTTTTCATGTTGCAGCTGCTAAAAACTGAAACCCATTCTCTGTCAGAAAAATAGATTTCGGTATTTAACTTGAAAAGAAGCCTTCATATGCTATTTATGTAACACATCGATGTGCGTGGCTCTTTCAAAACAAACAAACACATTCTTGCTGTGTGCAAGAAGAGCGCAATGAAAAGCTCCTGTCATAGGAAGTTAAAAGACTGCACAGCCATGTGCAAAGTTTTTATTCTCTTACCTTCCCACTAGAGCAAAATCACAAAATAGCTTGCAGGGATAGTGCTTTTTATTAAATACACAAAGTGTATTGCAGATTTACCATAAATGACTGAGCTGCGGTAGGTGAGGTTACTGTCCCTATAAGTCTGGCAAAGCCAGGGAAGAGCTGCCATCGAATGAACAGGAAGAACAGAGCTGCCATGCAGCTGGGATGCTTAAATTTAAAAACTAGCTAAAAGTCTGCATTTTACTGAGGAAAAATTGAGGCATTCCCTGCAAATGCAGCATCACAGTTTTTAACATGGATTGTCATTGAACTTGAAATAATGGGCAGATGGTGTGAGTCGCGTATTACAATTTAAAAAATCTGTGTGCTAACTCAGGAGGCAGAAAACCTCTGATTTGGACCCATTTAAGCCAGGGGCTTACGGGATGGTTCAATGGCATGTAAAAATTAAGAGCTGCAGTTGATATTCCCAAGAAAATAAAAAGAGGTTCCAAAGAGAGAACTTAAAGAAGAAGTGTATATTTCACAGATAGGGCAATTTTTCATTCAAAAACTAAGAAAAGAAAATGTAGCAACACAAGTTGTAATTAACAGAAATTTTAGATGACAGAAGGGATGCTTTTCAATAAAAGCAAGAGAAATCATATATTTTTATATATACTTATGTAAGCATATTTCATCTACATACACAATTAGAGTGAACCTTCAACTGTATCATGCATCTTGGAATGAAGACTGAATGTTGTGTTCATTTTGTTAAAGGAAAATTTGCTGTACAAAGGTAAAAATTAAATATGTATTTTAAAACATCTCAGCAGAGACATCAAGATAGCACAGGTCAATATTTACTGTTCTCACTAAGTCACTAAGAAATGTTTGTTTTCATCTCTGTAAGCAATTTGCTGATAAAAGGTTAACTCTTGGAAAGATGTTAAGCACCCGCTTCTGGGATGAGCCAGCAGGACATGCACCCCCACCTCAAACTGAGAGCAATCAAGTGCAATTAGCTCAATTAAATTATTTGGAAAATTAGGTAGGCAGTTTCCAGTTAGTTCCTGGAAAATAGGAACGGCTAAAGAGACAGAATGTGATTTGGCACAAAGTGCTGCTGCTCGGGCACGCGCTTCTTGCAGACAAGATCTGGAGAGCAGTGCAGGCTCACGGCACCCACGCTGTACAGGCAGCGATCGCTGCGTATTTACAACCTGCAAAATATTAAAAAGGATTTCAGAATGTGCCGTTTTTAGTCGCTGCCACAGAGCGAGTGCAAATGTTCGCCTTGTGAAGTGCAGGTGCTATCCTAAGAGGGGATAAGTTCCTCGTCCCAGTATTAACCAGACCTAAAAATGGAAAGTATTTATTGCTTGAGATTCCAAACATTAAACCTGGCTGTGACACGGGCACACGTTTCTTCATGCCCTCCCTGCCCATACGCAGCAAGATCTCAGAGGACGTCAGAACTTAGTCTATCATGTCAGAGGTTGAGGCTAGAGGTGCAGCAGGTGCCGTAACCAGCAAATATAAGTCAGAAAATAATGCAGAAAAGAGCCCTGTGGATGCTCTTCTTCCTCCTGGACATCTCAGGGTCTCCGCTTCCAGCCTAAGCAAGGGCTGTGACTGCAGGTGGGTGCTCACACAGTCCTCGGCCTCCTCTGCCCACCCCTTGCGCTGAGCTGAGATACCCCGTGCTGGCAGAGAACTCTGCTCGCCTGTTACTTCTCTTGCTACATGTGAATTTTGACCACAGGAGCTAAAGTGCCCCACTATTTCCAAAAGAAGAAATGGGAAAGTTCCAGTCTTCACGAGGCAATTCTTATGTGTAAATATTACAAAGCTCTACGTACCTCATCTTCCTAGAAATGAGCTTTATACTGCTGAAAAATGCACTCCTTTTGCCCTTGCTCTTACTGAATCTGTATGTTCACGGTTGTAATTTCTTCATATAGTCTTTACTCCCATATTCCAGACAATGTAATTAGTGTTGACAAATGCAAAATAGCTACAGGCAATTGCAGTGCCAACACAAGCCTTCGTGAACAGTGCACGCTACTCTGCTACCTGTAATTTCTTGACTCCGTAGTACCGAAGGGGATCAGTCCACAGAGAAGGACATACGGCTTCTATTTGTAAAAACAGTGGCTTGTGGATTATGGTTTGCATGCGTCAGTGCAATTTTTTGTTGCAGCAATTCAAAAATCTTAAACACGTTTCATCACTTTCATGTATGGCAGGGGAAATCTGTAAATTTATATATGCTGAAAGAGATCAGAAGGATTGTTTTTTGAATGGAAACATTTGATGTTTTTGCAGTATTCATATAATTCCTCTTAGACCAATGTTTTCCTTTTCAAAATTAGCATCACTGCATGTTTCCTGTGTGAAACCTCTTTTGTGTCTGACCAATCAAAGTGAAGATGAATGTGACAGGAAATTGCTTTAAATACAGCACCTCAGAGGCAAAATATACCTTTTCTGAGTTGTTGAAATGAAAGTTGTTATCACCAAAAATAAACTGCACAATTCAGTTATGGCCAAAAAATTATTGCTGACATTGGCAGCTTGATACAACTATTCCTATTACTTTCTAGTGCCTTAGATAAAGTCGTAAGTAAGAATAAGTCAGAATAGTAGGGCAAGCTTTATTTTATTCCATGTTGTGTATATCAAAGAATACTAGTAGCAAAAGATCACCTTTAGGACAGGGAAATGTTTTATTCTCTACTCCTGTTCAGCTGAGAGCCCTTTTGCTGGTTCTGCCAACAAGGGTGCCAATTAGTGTCAAACAGCATTTTGCTACTGCTTGTGACATATAAGACAAAGGGGACATAGTAGATGAGATTTACTGTACTGAACAGATTTACTATACTAAGGGGTAGAAAAATACCATTTTTATTTTGGCAACTGGCTCATGAGATGTCAAGAAGGAGAACGCCACCCTTGGCATTTTTCATTTCGTACCTACAGTTCTGCGCTGGGAGCTCTCCCTTCCAGCTCCCCTGTTCAAGGAAGCTCATGGGCAATGAACCTACAAACCGTACAGAAACACCCACCTGCTAAAAGTGAATCCCACAGCAGCTCCGTGCTACTTCAGCTTGTAGCTTCAGTGATAACTCCTAACATTGCCTGGATAAAATCTTTCAAAGGAAGCCACAGGAGAGTGAAATCCCTATTCTGAAGTCTACACAAAGCATGGCCACTGATAGAGACAAATTTCAAGGACATTACTCAGTTTTGATTCCAACTTCCCCATCAAGGTACTGTGAAATTCCCATTGAGTTCTCCTTGCCTGAGCCTTAGAGCATCCCCAAGGAGGGAAGTCCTTGAGCAACCAGTCTCTTCCCAACGCCCCTTCAGAGGCCATCTCAGGAGCATCACACCTCTTTCCAACAGAGGCTTTCCATGCCACAGCAGGACTGGGCAGGGCATAAAACTGTGCAGCACCTGCCAGGCCTAAACACATGGGTGTGAGGGGTCAGCACTGCACCAGGGATCCCACCAGAAATCCTGCTTGAAGGGGGCAAAATTACCTCCCTGCCCATACACCCAGCCCATCATGTGCCTTAGCAAATGAGGAAAATGCTTCTCTGCAATTGTGTCACCCACGGACCTTCCTAGCTCTGTAAACATTTCAGTAGCAAAAATCCAGCCTGCACCAAATATCAAGTCCTGACTTTAATTCCATAGCAAAAGCCCTAATAGGAGTGGAAATCTCCCTCCTCTTTTTTTTTTTTTTTTTTCACCCTTTTTTATTTAAGGAAAGCTTACCTCATATAATATACAGAAAATGCTCGGGTAAAAATAGGAATGAAATCACTGCTGCTATAAAGAGGAGGGGAGGAATACCTTCCCTGTCCATCAAGATCCAAGCAGTTGGCACTCTATAAATCATAGGAAGCACAAGGGTAATTATAGAACTGGAAGCTGATTGCTGTAAACATTCAGATGTTGTTGCTAGTAACTGGAAGCTACAGATAATGTGAGCACGATTACCATCATGAAGGAGCTGCCGGTCACTTATGTCCCCACCGTTTCTCTATGCAGTTTATTCCTTAAGACTAAGTTTTCTCACCAAACAGCAGCCTGACGATCTAGCCCATCTAGCACCATGCACGTTAGCAGCCTTTAATAATGTGAATTGTTTGTGCTCTGTCATAGTTAATGTAGATCTGACAAGGCTCAGATCACTAGTATATGACTGCTTTCCTGTTGTGCACTAAGTAACACGGTTAACAGCTTCTGCTGCTCTGCTCTTTCATCTCCTGGCACCCTCCTCGTCACTCCCACAGGCACAACTTCACATTTATTTGGAATATATGTGGTCTAAGAAGTCCAGCTTGCACTGCAAACCAATGATGACAGAAATAAAATGCTCTTTAGATGCAGGGGTGTTCATTTCTTCAGACTTGGGGCTGTACAGTGAGAATATTGTCTCCTCCACCCTGATGGATTGGGCTCCTTGGGGAAGTTGCATCTGCCAGGCACATTGTGCTGGACCATGAACAAATGTTAGATTCCTGCCGCAGAGAAATTAAACTGTCAGGACAAATATAATGCTTTAGTTGAAGGTCATACCCCGTTTCCTTATCCAGATGTACGAGAACAACTGTGCAATGCAATGGCAAGGGGAAGCCTCTCTACTGATATCACACTATGTCCTGAAGGAGGAGAATATGTAGAACTTGTCCGTTTTATTCTACACAGAGAATTGATTTTATTTATAGCTCTAAATCCCACTTGGGCCTTGAAAAGCTATTCACCACAGCTGCATTCACTGCTGCTAACACGTTTTCCAAGTTAATTACTTACTACATATGTAAAAACATTGTTTGCAATCCATATGTTTACACAGCAATCCCAAATACTATCTTCTCTGCTTCATCGGAGGTAGAATTTTCAGAATGCAGACAAAACGCTTTTGAGGAAAACACCCTTTTACTAAAGAGAGTCAACCAGACTTGCATCTCAGGTTATTTAGACCTTGCGCGTATTACAACCAGCAGGACCACGCACGTGGTGCTGCCTGAAGGAAACGCTACACACATTGTTGCTTTTGCCACGTGAGCGTCTCACCGTGCTGGATGATGCCGTGCTCCAGCAGCCTGCGGCCGAGCTGCTCCGCTTCCGTCCTCGTCGTGGCCTCTCCCTCTTGCATCAGCCAGTCGATGAACTCCGAGGCTACGAAGGTCCGTTCATACTTGACTCCTTCCTCTTCCCTGGCTTGCAGAAGAGTGTTTTCAGAACTCATCAGCCTGCAATGGGGGGGTGGAAGTTGGTAGAGAAAACATTTCTTCAAAAAACACCTCCAGATCTAGTCCAGCAAATCTCACTGATACCAAGAAGATACGAAACTTTCACTGATTTCCTAGGTCTCTCCTCAAGCTCACAGTCTAAATTTGGGACGTGAATTAAAGGCAAAAAGATTGCTGCTAACATTGTACTCAGGAATTTTGGTTCATGGTTTGGTGATTTTTATCTATATGAAACCAATTTTTTTTTTTTTTTTTTTTTGGTTTACATGCTGTCCACATTTAGTTCTTTAGCTGCTCTAAAAATTAATGTATAATCGACTTAGAAACAAAATTAGCCTAAAAGTACGACCTTGTGACTAATGTGTTCAGAAATTCCTAATTAGTTTTTACAGTTAGCAGGACTCTGCCCCTAAATCATTTAGACACTTCAGAAAATTCTCCTTACAAGCTTTAAAAGCGCTGCAGAAATGTTCTAGAGGAAGGAAAAAAAAAGGTATTTCTGTGGTTTGGGTGATTGACAAATATCTGGCCTCCAAGCCAAAGCAATTCAGCTGCAGTCGATGGGGTTAGACACCTGGATACATTTTGACAGGGGAGCCTCAGACTCTGCCTCAGTTTGCTCTGTGTAACACAGGAGCGAGGGCGCCTCAGAGAAGCATCGTGAAGTGTCTCTTACACCTTAGAGGACTTGGCATATATTTAACTGAAATAAATAGACCAATACAAATTCTTCTATATTTGAGTAACCTAAATAAATGAAGCAATATAAAAACGAAAGGAAAAAAGCCTCAGTATTTTGTTAATGCAAAAATAAATGAAAATGAAGAAATCAGAAACACTCCCTTGTAACACAGTGCCCAATTTCTGACTAGAAAAAGATCAACATAGGCTCCTTCTTTATTAATTTCATTACTATTCATATTTATTCATTATAGGCTAATAAGAAGACTAGTTTCTTTTCCCCAGGCAGAGTTACAAGTTTCCTTCCTTTACCAATTACTTTGACATTAGGGGCACATGACTAAACCATGAAGATTTGGCAAGCTTTTAATTTTTGTCCTCCTAATCATCCATCTAAAAATTAGAATTTCATGTAAAATCATACATTGTGATCTCGTTCTTAAATCACCAGCAGTTCTATAATTCATGCATTACAAAGAAATGAAGTTCCTGCCCACAATTTTTGTGCCTTTTGTGTATTTAAACCCATACAGGATGGAAAACTGCAGGATAATCTTCTCCCATATTTTTTCTGGTCCTTTGTGTAATCTAACTAGAAGAGGCACAAAATTTAGATTGGCTCAACTGATTTTATATTCCTTCCAAAAATCTAGGCCTAAGCTAGCAAGCAAGCTTAGCTGCAAGGTGATGCGGTAGCTGGCGCTCGCACACGCTGCAGTTGGAGTGGAAAGCCCAGTAAATACGTAACACCGTCCACTCGGGCAGCTTCCACGTTCTGCAGGCACGCTTCGGAAAGGCCTGTCATAAGAAACCAAGAGGGAAGACTAAGCGAGCTGGGCCTGCTTAGTCTGGAGAAGAGAACACTGAGAGGGGATCTGGTCGATATGTACAAACACCTAAGGGGAGACTGTAAAGAGGACGGGGCCAAACTCGGTGGTGGCCAGTGACAGGACAAAGGATAATGGGTACAAGCTGAGACACAGG
>VZSV01000030.1:4576517-4604445 GCA_013398735.1 Nothocercus julius
AGCCTGCACCAAATATCAAGTCCTGACTTTAATTCCATAGCAAAAGCCCTAATAGGAGTGGAAATCTCCCTCCTCTTTTTTTTTTTTTTTTTTTCACCCTTTTTTATTTAAGGAAAGCTTACCTCATATAATATACAGAAAATGCTCGGGTAAAAATAGGAATGAAATCACTGCTGCTATAAAGAGGAGGGGAGGAATACCTTCCCTGTCCATCAAGATCCAAGCAGTTGGCACTCTATAAATCATAGGAAGCACAAGGGTAATTATAGAACTGGAAGCTGATTGCTGTAAACATTCAGATGTTGTTGCTAGTAACTGGAAGCTACAGATAATGTGAGCACGATTACCATCATGAAGGAGCTGCCGGTCACTTATGTCCCCACCGTTTCTCTATGCAGTTTATTCCTTAAGACTAAGTTTTCTCACCAAACAGCAGCCTGACGATCTAGCCCATCTAGCACCATGCACGTTAGCAGCCTTTAATAATGTGAATTGTTTGTGCTCTGTCATAGTTAATGTAGATCTGACAAGGCTCAGATCACTAGTATATGACTGCTTTCCTGTTGTGCACTAAGTAACACGGTTAACAGCTTCTGCTGCTCTGCTCTTTCATCTCCTGGCACCCTCCTCGTCACTCCCACAGGCACAACTTCACATTTATTTGGAATATATGTGGTCTAAGAAGTCCAGCTTGCACTGCAAACCAATGATGACAGAAATAAAATGCTCTTTAGATGCAGGGGTGTTCATTTCTTCAGACTTGGGGCTGTACAGTGAGAATATTGTCTCCTCCACCCTGATGGATTGGGCTCCTTGGGGAAGTTGCATCTGCCAGGCACATTGTGCTGGACCATGAACAAATGTTAGATTCCTGCCGCAGAGAAATTAAACTGTCAGGACAAATATAATGCTTTAGTTGAAGGTCATACCCCGTTTCCTTATCCAGATGTACGAGAACAACTGTGCAATGCAATGGCAAGGGGAAGCCTCTCTACTGATATCACACTATGTCCTGAAGGAGGAGAATATGTAGAACTTGTCCGTTTTATTCTACACAGAGAATTGATTTTATTTATAGCTCTAAATCCCACTTGGGCCTTGAAAAGCTATTCACCACAGCTGCATTCACTGCTGCTAACACGTTTTCCAAGTTAATTACTTACTACATATGTAAAAACATTGTTTGCAATCCATATGTTTACACAGCAATCCCAAATACTATCTTCTCTGCTTCATCGGAGGTAGAATTTTCAGAATGCAGACAAAACGCTTTTGAGGAAAACACCCTTTTACTAAAGAGAGTCAACCAGACTTGCATCTCAGGTTATTTAGACCTTGCGCGTATTACAACCAGCAGGACCACGCACGTGGTGCTGCCTGAAGGAAACGCTACACACATTGTTGCTTTTGCCACGTGAGCGTCTCACCGTGCTGGATGATGCCGTGCTCCAGCAGCCTGCGGCCGAGCTGCTCCGCTTCCGTCCTCGTCGTGGCCTCTCCCTCTTGCATCAGCCAGTCGATGAACTCCGAGGCTACGAAGGTCCGTTCATACTTGACTCCTTCCTCTTCCCTGGCTTGCAGAAGAGTGTTTTCAGAACTCATCAGCCTGCAATGGGGGGGTGGAAGTTGGTAGAGAAAACATTTCTTCAAAAAACACCTCCAGATCTAGTCCAGCAAATCTCACTGATACCAAGAAGATACGAAACTTTCACTGATTTCCTAGGTCTCTCCTCAAGCTCACAGTCTAAATTTGGGACGTGAATTAAAGGCAAAAAGATTGCTGCTAACATTGTACTCAGGAATTTTGGTTCATGGTTTGGTGATTTTTATCTATATGAAACCAATTTTTTTTTTTTTTTTTTTTTGGTTTACATGCTGTCCACATTTAGTTCTTTAGCTGCTCTAAAAATTAATGTATAATCGACTTAGAAACAAAATTAGCCTAAAAGTACGACCTTGTGACTAATGTGTTCAGAAATTCCTAATTAGTTTTTACAGTTAGCAGGACTCTGCCCCTAAATCATTTAGACACTTCAGAAAATTCTCCTTACAAGCTTTAAAAGCGCTGCAGAAATGTTCTAGAGGAAGGAAAAAAAAAGGTATTTCTGTGGTTTGGGTGATTGACAAATATCTGGCCTCCAAGCCAAAGCAATTCAGCTGCAGTCGATGGGGTTAGACACCTGGATACATTTTGACAGGGGAGCCTCAGACTCTGCCTCAGTTTGCTCTGTGTAACACAGGAGCGAGGGCGCCTCAGAGAAGCATCGTGAAGTGTCTCTTACACCTTAGAGGACTTGGCATATATTTAACTGAAATAAATAGACCAATACAAATTCTTCTATATTTGAGTAACCTAAATAAATGAAGCAATATAAAAACGAAAGGAAAAAAGCCTCAGTATTTTGTTAATGCAAAAATAAATGAAAATGAAGAAATCAGAAACACTCCCTTGTAACACAGTGCCCAATTTCTGACTAGAAAAAGATCAACATAGGCTCCTTCTTTATTAATTTCATTACTATTCATATTTATTCATTATAGGCTAATAAGAAGACTAGTTTCTTTTCCCCAGGCAGAGTTACAAGTTTCCTTCCTTTACCAATTACTTTGACATTAGGGGCACATGACTAAACCATGAAGATTTGGCAAGCTTTTAATTTTTGTCCTCCTAATCATCCATCTAAAAATTAGAATTTCATGTAAAATCATACATTGTGATCTCGTTCTTAAATCACCAGCAGTTCTATAATTCATGCATTACAAAGAAATGAAGTTCCTGCCCACAATTTTTGTGCCTTTTGTGTATTTAAACCCATACAGGATGGAAAACTGCAGGATAATCTTCTCCCATATTTTTTCTGGTCCTTTGTGTAATCTAACTAGAAGAGGCACAAAATTTAGATTGGCTCAACTGATTTTATATTCCTTCCAAAAATCTAGGCCTAAGCTAGCAAGCAAGCTTAGCTGCAAGGTGATGCGGTAGCTGGCGCTCGCACACGCTGCAGTTGGAGTGGAAAGCCCAGTAAATACGTAACACCGTCCACTCGGGCAGCTTCCACGTTCTGCAGGCACGCTTCGGAAAGGCCTGTCATAAGAAACCAAGAGGGAAGACTAAGCGAGCTGGGCCTGCTTAGTCTGGAGAAGAGAACACTGAGAGGGGATCTGGTCGATATGTACAAACACCTAAGGGGAGACTGTAAAGAGGACGGGGCCAAACTCGGTGGTGGCCAGTGACAGGACAAAGGATAATGGGTACAAGCTGAGACACAGGAAGTTCCATCTCCATGTGAGGAAGAACTTCTTTGCTGTGAGGGTGCCAGAGCCCTGGCACAGGCTGCCCACAGAGGCTGTGGCGCCTCCTTCCCTGGAGATCTTCCAAACCCGCCTGGGTGCCACCCTGTGCCCCGTGCTCTGGGTGTCCCTGCTGGAGCAGGGGGGTTGCACTAGATGATCTCTAGAGGTCCCTTCCAACCTCAGCCGGTCTGTGACTCTGTGTGATGCTGTGAAAAGTTTCACTTGAAATTACCACGACCATGTTTGATAGCACCTGGCTGTATTATTTCACCCAGAAGATTTATTCCCTTGACTTCGACAAGGGCTGACCAGGAGCCTTAACTGAGTAGTCTGACCATCAGCCAGCAGATCACCAAACCAGTCCTGAGCTGCTCTGCCACAGCTGGAGACCAGGGGCAGATCCAGTGATCTGTTATTAGGTGCTACTGTGTCACTGCCAGCACTTCTGAGCTAAGCAAAGACAGAGAAAGTCAAAATTAGTTGAAGTCGAGTGTGAGGTCAAAAGCAAGAGTATGACCAGGGACAAGTGCCACCAGGGACAAGACAGTGACCCCAGAACTCTTGCTCAGTCTTTATGCTTTTTTGCATTTTAGTTGCCTATGTGTGCGTGCAAGGCTCAGCTCATCATCCTACACTAACCACGTGAATAGAGAGCTCTGAAGGACCATCTTTAAATGCGTTGTCAACCAGGCTATCCCCCCCCAGGAAAAAAAAAAAAAAAAAGGCACAGGTAAGGTTTATATCACCATCTACAGCATGGTTATCCAGAACTGGATAGCCAGGTTCATCAGGCACCATATAAAAAATCCTTAGGCTTGTGTTAATTATTTTTTCATGAGTCTGTAATTAGATGACCAGTTTACTGGAGTAGCAGATACAGAAGTCCTTGCAAAAGAGATGTTAATCATTAGAGTTTTACAGAAACACAAAAGGAATCTGGAAAAATATCAAGTGGAAAAACACTGAGGCTGACATTTCACACCCTTCTGCGTATGCCCAGAATAGAATTGCAAAGGATTTGGACTTGCGAATAAACAGACATGACAAACTGACAGTTTAACAAACCCAGAAACAGGAATCCATCGACTTGTATTGCTAATGGAAGCAAATCAGTGTAACTTCACTGTTGCCAACGAAACCAAACCAATTTACGAAGACAAAAAACTGTCCTTTCATCAGCCAAAATGGAAAACTGTCTCTATCCCTTCTATTCTCTTCTCTTTTCAAAAAAAACATTAGGCCATTCACGTCAAAACATATTCTTTCCTAAAATGTGTGTTATCTTGTTTTAATGGAATGTATATAGCCAACTGCTGAAATTCAGATTCTTCTCAAAAGAAAATATTTACCTTGTTTAATCTAAGTAACTGCAGCAGATGATAAATTTGAATTAACCACTGATGAGCTGAAGTGAAACTGATTCAAAGAACACAGACTCAGAATTATCTGAACTATTTCCTGAAATTAAAACCATAAATCCGCACATCTTTCTGTGAGAAATCTGGCTGAAAATCTCAGATGCTGTCGATGTCATGAGCTGACTTTTAGCTCCTAAATCTGCTTGCACCAGACAGTCCACAAATTGGACTTTTTTTAAAAAAAAAAAACAGGGAAGGTCTGCCTCAGACCCATTCAAGATTTGCCATGAGGGATTTGTGGAACAGGAAACATGCTTATCTCGTATTCATTCTTTGGTCACTCCTGTACAGTATGAAAATGATACCATCTGTGGTTCTGATATACCACTCAAGATTTTCATGAGACATAAAGCCGTAAAAAAGCCCCCATCTTTCATCTCTAGTTATAGACTTGAAACTCAAAACACATTCATAGAATGGATTACCAAAGTCTGCATTTATTTGCAGGGAAAACAAGTTGATTTTTTTTTTTCAATGCAGATGAAGCAAGAATTCAGAGAGAAGACAGTTAGAGACCAGTTATAAACCTTCTAAAAACACAAGTGCATCCACTGAAGCTCCAATAGGAGAAGGACATAACATAATGGCACACAGAAGAAGAGGAACTCTGTGGCCACAAGGAAGGGAAACGGAAGGAAAAAAGGAAGGTCTTCTTCAGCTTAAGGAAAGACCTGATGTTCCCGTGTCCAGGGAAGAGCATCATCTGCCCTAAATGGCTGGCTGACCTCAGGCAGCTTCACATCCTCGTACCTTGTGCTTTCCTCCATCCATTCCACAATCTGCTGATCCTCCTAACACACTTTGCTCATAAATAATCTACTGAAGGTAAAAAATCTGCATAGAATGATATTTGGTAACATGTCTGTGATTTTTGGCAAGTACCAACTATACTGGATACTGAAGATAACAATTTGACTCTAGCTCAAACGTGACAGGCAAAGAAGAGCAGAGAACAGTATGATACTCACTTCAGACTGGCAAAGCCTCATGCAGATCACCAAGAACTAAAAACTTTTGACAAAGATTTACAAATGTGCTGGATTCAGATAAATTTCCTTTGGCATGGCTTTCTTGAAATGAGACGAAATGAGACCTACAGGACTTTTGATAAACAAGTGGAATATACTAGTAGTGACTTCATATCCCTGCATGAATACTAAGCATCTTAATAAATTTTATGTGCCACTTAATTGCTGTTGCCATTTAATTGCTATTTTAATTATGCTGAGTTAGTATGTTATTTCTCAACATTATAAGCAACACACAGCAGATACATTACACATTTCATCACAGAACTTCTTCCGTGCAGGGCTCACTTGGTTTAAAATGAAATGTTGAGAGGGTTGCTAATAGGCATGCATGGGCAAGAGGCAAAATGAAATCCGAGTGCCCTACAGACTGCATTTGCTACAATAAGCAGGGCGAAACTCAAGTAGCCCAGGTATGCATTCTAATCTCTCAAGAATATTAACTATTTCCAATGAGTCATGGAGAATTTTTACTAGCTTTGACTATCATAGGTTGCCTTTGAAATGCCTTTGTGATTTATACTGTATTTAGCATTCAGGGCTAGGTTTAAAAACTTCTGAAGCCTTTAGATACGCTAGCCATGAGCATCCACCTCATGAGGATGCAGTCATATCCAGACATAACTGCTCCTTCTGGCATGAACTTCTTTCCCTAGACGGGAACAATCTATACTCTTGTAAACGTATTTTAGCAGTACACTGTAAATAAACAGGACTCTAGAGATTGTTTGGGGGATGTTTCTCTGCACTGAAACATTAGGATGGAAGCAGATATCCTGGCACTATGGCATTTATCCTACTGTGGCTCCTCCCAGGCACGGGTCTGTTACCTACACCAACAAAAACTGACTTTGCCCACATAAGCTACAGGCGACACACAAGGTTTGCAGCTGTAGGTTGCCAACTGCCTGTTCCCAGCACAGGCTGGGCCTGCAGGAGCTGCGTGTTGACAGAGTCTAAAGGAACAAATATTTTGCTCCGTTAGGCCTAGGGGAGTTTTGAAATTCCGTTGCTCTTCCCCTCTGAATAGAGTGAAGGACTTTTCCAGTAAATGTATTTTCTCGCGTTTTAACCCATTTAGTTTTACTGTAAATATTCACAGCCGCTGAGTCTCAGGAAATTTTATCCAATGGGTGAAACAAATGGAGTGGTGTTCACAGCTACTGCTTTATACTTCAGTTTAACTGCTCTTTCACCAAATTGTCCTTCAAATCCTTCTACTTTTGAAAACAGTATCTGTCATCAGTTTCTAAGCATGGGATTGACCTGATACCTGTGACAGAGTTTCACTCAAATATACACAGACCACCCAGGTCTTTCCACCGGTCTCTCAGTCTTTGTACAAGTAGGTTCTTTACTCATCACACACGAGCACGGAAACACCTTGTAAAATGACACGACTAGCAAAGGGTATTTCTGTTTTTCACTTTATAGTGAGTACTGAATGAGGGCAAGAGATGCATCTTGACTAAGAACACAGCAGGAAGCCTCCTAGGTCAATGGGATGTAATGGGACCATAACATTTAGAGGAAGCAACTGGGGCCTCATTTTTCCACTCTTCTGCCTCCTCAGGAAAGACTCATGCAATCTACAGAACCAGGAAGCACAAAGATCATTTGGATCACAAGCCATTCAGCTTACAAAACAGTCTGTCACTATGGATTCCTCACCACAGATGCCTTAACTCTGGTCTCCCTCTGACCCGAAACGTCTAACCAAACCCAGGCACACCTCAGCAGCCGCAGCAGAAGCGGCTCCGTGCTCGAGGCCGGGGCTGCACGCCGTGCCAAGTGCCTGTCGGAGGCACTTCCAGCTACACACCCAGCCCCCGGGCACGAGAGTCAGCTGTAAACGGTGGGTTTGGCAGTTTTCCCCAGTTCTGCCAGTTTTCCAAGTCTGCCTTCTTGTGCGGGAGAAGACGACGGGACTGACCATGCTCTGGGAAGCTGGAAAGCCCTGGGACACCTCAGCAACTGCGAGGCTGTTGAGGAGGGGTTGTGGTGGTTTTAGCCTTCTGTTTGCCATCTTTCTCTATGCAATTACTAATTTTTGCTTTATTCTAGGAGAAAAACGAAATCAATCCAGCCATACAACACTACGTCTCCCATGATCGTTGCAGACTTTCTGCTGTAACAGAGCATGAGCGTGTGCTCCATCAAGTCAAGAATAAAACTGCAAGCTCTTTGGAAAATAGCACGTCACACCTTTTGCGTTGGTTTGAGGTATACGCCAACACATTTACCCTCTGCTTCATTCTCTGCGTGCGCTCTCTGTATTCGCTCCGCCTGAAAGTACCACGTTACAATCCCTACATACTGAATAAAAATGTTATTGATTACAGATTTGTGAGTATAGTTAAACTGCCTAGTTTTTTGACAGAAATAATCCAGCGGGATATTCAGTATCTCAGCATAATCATCTATTTCAAATCTTAATTAGATGTTCTTAGCTTTTTTTTTTTTTTTTTTTTCCAGATACCTCTAACTTAATCTTTCTGATTCAGAAGCTCTGCAGACTGGAAAAATAAAGATTAGTTTCACTTATTATTGAAAATCACATCTACTGGTTGAAGCCACAGAAATTGTGTCTCAGTAGACATGTAGCCACTTGTTCAGTACATTTTGATATACTAAAGTTTTAGGTTTTGTGATTACAATTTTACATGGAAAATCTTCCGCTAATAATCACTTTTACTGGTAGAGGACAAGGGCTTAAATGCACATCGGCTTCTCATACAGGACAGGTTCACAAGACAGAACAGAAGAAAATGCAATTTCATTTTGAAGAAAATGCTACAAGTCAACATTGCAGAACAGCAAAAGGGAAACAGAAAAGAGAACTAAGGATTAGAAAATAAATTATGTGATCACAAGATTATGTAATTGTAAGATTACCAACTCTCATTTGCTCCTATGGTACTATTATCAACATGTTATGGATACAAAATGCAACCTACTTTTCATACAGTCGCTGTCCTCTCATGAACACCTTCACCTCGTTATCCAGTGGAAATGTCCCATCATCCTTTCTAAAGCGGTAGAAGAGTTTGGCATCCTTGAATTCTTTATGCTCATCACAAACTGAAATATAAATTTAAAAAAATAAAAGCATCACAGTGATATTAAAGAGCTGATAATCCATTTAGCAGGTAGTGCTGCCAAACTTCACTATATTTGGGGTCTAACCCCCTATATTTCTTAGCACACAACTCTACTGTGTTCTAATGAAGGATGAGAGATGGAAGATAACTTCTAGAAAACAACATTTATGTTTGATGGAGACAGATATCCAGCTCTTTCAGTAGGCACTGCGGCAAACATAAACAGTAAAAATAAACAAAATTTGTTATACATCTGGAAAATCTTTTGATGGAAACAGGTGGCTTGTCTGCTTAAAGTTGAGTGGGACGCTCAGTAATTTCAGGAATGACTAACTTCTTGATGTTTCTTGCATCAGCTAAGCAATGCTGTAGGAAACCTGAGACTTGCTGCAGAAACAGTGAAAAGCAAAACCTTCTACTCCCTAAACTGTCCCAATTGCTCTGCCATGGGGCCAGCAAATGGAAGGTACAACAGGAGTATCTGAGAAATGCTACACAGGGATTTATAAGAGATGGAGGATGCCTAAAAATGCCAGAACAGAGAACGGAGCCTCAGCAAGGGCATATTTTAAGGGGACGACGTCCCATCGAAACCACCTGGAGCAGAGCTGGCAGCCCATGCGTGCGGCCTCCCCTTCTGCGCCACGGGCAGGCAGGGCAGGGGAGGTGCTGCCTCTGTCACTTGTCACTGCAGCTGAAAGGGGGCTCTGAGCACCTTGCAGAACCTGACTGAACCTATCGGAATCTGCCCTAGGTCAAAGCATGCCTGACAAACAATTTTACTATCTTTGAGTGCAATATGGGAAAATTCTCAACAAACACCAGGTCTATATGGTTACATATATACATACACACACATATCTATACAATTTGTATGAAAGTGGCAGCGTGCAATTGGCTTCTGAGGTGGAAAACAAATGAAGGTTGCTAAAGCTTTAAAAGGGTATTCAGAAATAAAACATCCATTGCTCAATTAAATTAAGTCACTCAGGAATCCATGTAACCAGTGACATTTTCTCAACAGAGGATTAAGCAGTCAGATTTGAATAACCTGTAATTATTTTATTCTTTAACTATCTACTAAGATTCCCAGTTTCCATAACAACCCAGAATTTTAATCTAATAGCCAAGCAGACGCTGAAGAAGTGGCACTCATTTAGTATGTGCATTTTTCTTCCTTTAATTAAGGTGTTGTTAATGTATTGCTGATAGCAGCAGTATTGATGCACATACAATGACCTCTGTATAAAGTCAACATCTGTCAGTTAGCAAAATCACTCCATTTTCTCTTAAAAAAAAGAAACATAAGCTAAAATTTGTAATACCACAGGCTTGAAATAAAGGAATTGGATCTTCTTTGCTTCTGTGCTTTCATGCTTTTTCATGCACCAAAAGGCAACTAACTGCTATCACTGATTTGGCAGTCTCCTTTTCTTAAGTGCAAATTGCTATTCAGGAAGCTGAATGACAGAGGGCTCAAAGAGACAGCAAGTTTAGGAGAAAATTAATCAGGGCACAGTTTGACAACTCGCTTTCTTGCAGCCGTACCAGCACAAATGCTTGTGCAGCTGGTGTGAGGGGCAGAGCTGGAGAACGAATCCGTGTGAGAAAAACGACCTTTTTCTGCTGGCTTATTTTTCAGATGGGCTTTTCAGCTGGACGGGGGCAGAGGGGACACTGGGGGACCCTGCTGCAGAGGGGGCGGCCAGCGGCTGCGACCTGCAGGCACAAAGCGCCACACGGGTTCCCACCACGTCACCCCCTGCACGGGCCGGGCAACGTACGTCTGGGAACGTACGTCTGGGAACACATCCATGCTCTGCTCTTATCTCTTTTGCCTGTCAGCGCCCCTCAGGACATGGGGACCCCGTGGAGCAGCACAGCGCTAAGGAGATGCTTTCTCTTCTCCTTTCCCATTGACACAGGAAGGGATCCGACCTGTCCTATGTGCAACTAAGGAAGGAGAGCAGCAGCTCCACGGCTGCTTCACTAAAGTCAATAAAATTCAGCCTGGAACAGTTGTGGCCGCGGATACTGCACTTACCATGATGGATAATGCTGTGATCCAGTAATTTCTGCACAAGTTTAATTGCTGTGTCTCGGTCGGAGGCCTCTTTATGGTCAATCAGCCAGTCAATCAGCTCTTTGGCAACGAAGCAGTTGGGATACGTCTTCAGGTGGTGCCTTCGATCCTTAATGACCTTTTCTTCGTGCAGTCTGAGCCTGCAGGTCAAATCACCTTGTGAATATCCTTTGCAAAGGATATGACACTAGCAAGAGTGGAGGAAGTTTGGCAAACGTGCCCACGTTGGATCACAAGGAGGGCTTTGCAGCTTTTCAAGGCAAGAGAAAAAGTTTCCTTCGGATGTGCAGCCCTAGGGTCGGGCTGCCAAACACTCCACATGAACCATTTGTTATAAATTTAAACCTAGTACATGGAAAAACCTCGGTTTCTGTCCAGTGGAAAAAGACTAAAAATTGAAGAACAACACAACATTCTAAGCACACTAACCTGTTTCCTGTATGTCAATTAAATTGTCAATAATTTGGAATTAATTTTCCCACATTACCACTAATATATTCCATGTTGCTCTTTGATTTTGCAGCTTCACCACCACAAATTTTTCTGAACCTCATTCACTTTTCCAGCTTCTTCACTGGTAGGGTAACCGCATTTTGTCTCCAGCTGCACAGCAAGATTAGTGTTTATGATTTAAAATTCAGTCGCAGTGCTCTTTCAACACAACGCGATCTGGCCTTCAAAAGTTGTCTCCTACTCTAAATGAAGGGAAGCTAATTTCTCTCAGAGAGCTGGTTGCAAATGCTACCTGTTCGCTGGTCATGAAGAAATGCTATTATCAGATCTATCTGCAAAATCTCACCCAGAAACTTGAAAGCAAGTCAGGCAGATGTCTTTCAGATATTTGGCTCGGGGTGCAAATCCTGCTTGGAGAATCACCTTGCTAGTTAGTGAAAGTTTTGGGGCTCCTCATCTTTATTTTTTTTGTCTTTTTTTCCCCCCCCACACTAATACCGTATGTAACAATGTTTCTCCATAAACTAATTGGATAGAGATTTTAAAGAGTTTTCAGTGTTCTAAATTATTACAGCTTCATTTTTATCAAGAATTGTAGTATTTTTTTCTAATGGCCTGTATATGAAGAAAGTACGAAAGCCACAACTCTTGGGCTCCTATATCATGGAATGCCTGCCAGGCCGTCCAAGAGCCCATGGCCTGACCTTGCAAATACTCTCACCAACTTCAGAGAAGTTCAGAGCAATGCTGCAGTAATTTAAGGGAGGTGCAACTATCTCTGATTTCTAAAAAGGGAGGTGGTGCAGGAGGGAATTAATGCGAGTCTCAAGAAGCACAGAGTAGGGGCCCAGCCATGGCACCAACCTTCCTATCAAAGTGATTCCCATATGAAATAATTATTTCTCTCCAGAATCAAAGAAAGGCAAAACATTTGGCCAAAAAAAAAGCTAAAGATAACATTATTTGGGCATCAGACAAGGCTTAAGTAGCTTTTTGCCTAACAACATCTATATATAGTAACAGAGCAATGGTTCTGTTTTGCAGCACTTGAGCTTGAACTACGCTGGAACACCCAGTCTGTGATATGAACTCAAAGCCAGATTTGCAAACATCACGAAAAATGAATCCTTTTATATTAAAAACACAGATAAATCAGATTAGTGTTCTGGAAATGAGTACTGGTAAGTATCCCATGCATTGTGAAATTCTCTGAGCTTAAAACGTATTTTCCAGATGTGCTCTCACAGCTGTTGCCATACTTAGAAAGGCCTACACAATTTTAATTATAGAACATGCAATTATGAATATTTTCACTGAGTTTTACATTTAAAATATATTTCAGGTTCTATTAATATTCACCATGTCTCATGTGGCACAATACTCTGTTCGAACAAAAATGTGGAAAAAGTATGTAATACATATGCAAAAGGCTCAAACCACCTCTGAGACACTGGCAAAAATTTAAATGAACACAGCGAATCTGACACAAAATCTGACCAAGAGGGGAACCTTATTCCACCAAATTCTTCGTACAATCCATGCGCTAAAGTGCACCAAGCCCTGTACGGTATTTTGCAACCAAACAAACAGTCAAGAGCTCCAGAACCGAGGATTTGTGCCTTAAATTCTGACTGAAAGGCTCTTCTGCAGGGGGTGGATGACTTACAGGTGTTTTCTTTCAAGTTTTCTCTCATGTCAGAAGATATGGGCTCCCTCTACACTCCTTCTCCTCTCTCAGAGCATTTTCAGAGACTCTCCCCTGTGCCTTTTTGCCTATATTCCTAAGAACAGCAGAAATGTCATTACTGTAATTATCTCCACCCACTTGCTAAATTGGATCCAAACTTGCTAAGACGTTACAAAATCATTAAACCAGACAGAGCATGATCACGTAAGCTTCAAGAAACAAGGCTGAAAATCAAATCTATCCGCATTTCCCAAATGGAAGTGGGAACTCATTCTGCCCTGTATAGCAATGATATCCATATTGCATCATTTCCAGCATTTCCAGGCTAACTGACTTGGAATGAAGACGAGAAAAGGAATTTGGGCTTTTCTCTTAGGTAGTGCACACTGTTCTCTCTAAGCCAGGGCTCCTTCACCACTTTGAGCCTGCTAATAAACAAACTGCATGGAAGAAAAGTAGTTCAGTAAACTCTACTTACCTCTAGTACAAACTATAAACATAAAAAACCCAGATAAAGCCACTGAGGTTATATTTCTGCATATAAATCAAGTTTGGGCAGGAATTCTAAAAATGTGGCAGCGTTCAGCCATATTTATCTCAAACCAAATGAAATGGAGATAAAAAGGGAAAAAAGAACAGCAAATGCAATCACACACACCAGGACCAAGGATCAGTGGAGCCGGTAAATTCTTTATCCGTTGGCATTCGGAATCAGGCTTCTCAGCAAAGGCGTCGATGACTTTCCCTTAAGTAACGTTAATCACATTTTGTCAGCTAGTCTGTACTATGACTGGAAAAGATATAATTTGACATCAGCCATATTTCTCCAGCTTTAAGAGGTTTTTCTCAAGAGCTTCTCAGGAATATGTGTTTGCCAACGAAACTGGACCAGTCTAAGAGGGCGTGTGATACAAGAGGGAAGATGAAGGGCAGTGAGGGGACATCTTGATGGACAAATCTTTAAAAATCATCCCTTTTTCTACAGCTTCAAAAGCTTAACTCTAGAAAACGGCCTTGTGCACACCAGTATAATATCAGCCATATATAATTCCATATATTATTCGAGATTACAGGATAGATTTTGTACTGGGTGCCACAGCCTCCCTTACCTGCAGAAAACGAAGTTAGAGCTAAAGCATTTGAGCAATTTTCTGGCACAGGTATATGTGACCCTTCAATATTTACACATTGATACCCACGGCTCACATTCCTGCTGACAGCAAATAAAGGCAGTCTGTATTTGCATGCACGCCTGCCAAAACAGTCTTCCTGGGGGCTTGTCTAAACAGGAGCTGCTCCTAACTAACAACGTGTAGGAACTCTTACTCCAAATAAGACTTCATGGACGTGGCTAATCCAGAACAACGTGCTCCTACTTCACAGTAAATTGTGTTCAGAGTTAATCAGGAACAGTGTTACTTGTAGCGGATCTGTTAGGCCTTTTCTGTACCATCTGTCACAGAAGTTATGATACAGGAAAACTCAAAGTCTTTGCTTAAGAAACCAAGAATCAGGGACTGACTTGGGAAGCTCTCTCAGCTACCTGAAGCTTACTTGATGTTTTCAGTTAGGGAAGTTACACACAGAATCAGAGCATTGTCAAGGCTGGAAGGGACCTTTAGAGATCATCTAGACCAACCACCCTGAACACGCAGGATCGCCTAGAGCACGTGGTACAGGATTGCATCCAAGCACATCTTGAATATCTCTAGAGACTATCTCTAGAAACATCTTGAAGTTTATTGAACCTTTCTTTGAATCAACTAGCAAGGATTCTGCAAAGGCAGCAACTGCACAGAAGTCTAATTTTGTTTCTAAAACCCATAAATGGCAAATATGCCAGATGCAGATAGGACTCTTGTAATTAACTGGACCACAGTCCATATATTTCATCTGATTATTTCTTTCTATTAAGTTCAGTAGTTCGTGTTTGACTAACACATATCTTGCAGAATGTCATCCAATTCATCTAAGCATAAAAAAAAAAAGACTTCTTGGTAATTTTCTGAATAATTCCTCTGCCATTCCCTAGTACATCCTATATATCCCCTACTGCCCTATCTAGGAAAGTTCAGAAAAAATGTGGAGAGCACAGTTTGGTTCTGACACCTGATAGACAATATAGTAGGAAGCCTTATGCTCCGTGTACCACTCATTTGTTTCCCTTAAAACAGCCAGATTCCTTCCCCAAACAGTCTTACACACACACACACACACACACACACACACACACACACACACACACACACAGAGTATCACTAGGGAAGTGCGTTTAAAAAAAAGGAGAAGAAAACTTCAGTGAAATGAAAGTTTACGGTGGCCGCAGCCACTAATGCTGCTTCCTTCTGGAGCAGCCCGCAAGTTTCCTGCCACTTCACCCCAAGGAGTTTGGGAATATCTAACCCTTCCATGGTCTCTTCCATGGATGTTCTCACTTACAGGTGGGACAACCCAGGTAAAAAGCACAATTTTCCCACACCTATTCTCAAATGACAACTAAGGCGTTCCACTGGTAGGCAGAATTACTCCTTTCCAGTTAAAAAACAGAAGGGAAAAAAGGCCTTCCTCAAGGTCACAAAGTTGATTGATAGAAAGGAGGGTATAAATGGCAGCGTATGATCTATCTACAGCACAGTATTTTTAAATTTTTAAAAGCCTTAGTGACTTAGAAGCATAATTCCCACTGAAATTTAAAATTCACATCTCAGCTGCAGACATAATGCAGTACAAAACAAGGCAGCACATGCTGGTGTTTGGGTAAGTATCAGCATCCAAGGGAATACAGAACTGCATGAGATGATACTTAAATATAAAAAATTCCTTTAAATTAAACTTCCTCCCTTGCTCTGTCAGCAAAAAAAGTAGGTCAGTGATGACAGAAACTTTGTACACAGAGGCAACCATGAAGGTACTTGCAGATGCAGTGTGCACTGCTGGGACAAGCACTTCCAGAGAGGCTTGCCAAGGCTCGGCTGAAGCGTCAGCGGTTAGTGGTTGCCTGTTCCTCTTTCTATTTATGCTTCAGCTCTGCTGTCATTTAGTTCTGCTACTTGTAACTCAGGGGAGCTGAAATACTCTGTAAAACATGGGGTCATACTGTAAAAATGGATGAAGATATCTCTGTGGTAGTACATGGAGCCAAGAAGAAATTCTACCAACAGAGAGAGGGTTACAGAAGGTGTCTTCAAGCAATGTCCTGTTCCTGGGTCTCATCCTCGCGTGGACCTCTGGGCTTTGCCTGTAGCCATGCAAGGGGAAGATGCCAGAGGAGGCAGCTAGAGAAAGATCACACATAGCCAGCATCTTGATTCACAAAGGAGGCAGAGACGTGGCAGTCCGAAGCTTCCAAAGAAGCTGCAATGTACCAAGGCTGCTGAGCCTTCAAACAAAACATTGTGACTACCTCTTTCAGTAAGCACTTATCTGTATCTTATCTATAAGTTCAGAAGGTAATAAGGTCAATGATCATGCAACTCAGCTTGCAGGGACATCCCTGAATACTCCTTGCCAACACTGGTGGGTAAAAGCAAGCTCTGGGGAGCAGCTACATGAAGGGCTCAGAGCATGCAATGGGATTAGAGACAAACTGAGACCCAGCTCCAGCTCCGCGGCTTCCCCTGGGATCACTCCAGGCTGCTCAAGGAATTACACCGGTGTGTTTGTACCAACTACCATACTCCTGAGCAGTGGTAACAACACGGATCACCAAATCAAAACAGTATTTGTACACCTCTCTTCTCAAAGCAACAGGAACACTCAGGATCTTGCAGGCCTCTAATTCTAACGACATTTTCTCCTCGTGTCCACCTAGCTGTGAAAAGCTGTGGAAGTTGATAATATCTCTGCCTCACATTTCACTTGCATTTTATTTTTAATGAAAATATGTATCAACATGAATGAATCTAACTGCCTGCACGCTTTAACCTTCAGCACTTAGGTCCCACTGGAAAGCATAAAAATGTAGAATGGGGCTTTACAAAGAGGAAAACATAAAATGAAGGCAAGTTACTATTTCACTTGCCCCCAGTCATAAGGAAAGTGGAAGTCTACCCGTTTAATTCTAGCTCTTTGGTTTCTGTGCTGAAGCAATCAGAACTAGACAACTCACATGCTTGAGTTTCCTCCTCCTATAAGCTAATCAAATATAATTGTGTTTCTCACTTATATATGGACAAATTGGTTGCCTACATGGAACAAATGCATTCAGGTCAAGGTCTAAGTTATACTGATAGGTGCATCCTAAAAAGGCCTGGTTTACTTTTCACTGAAGAACAAGCTGTCTTTGCTTATGTCCATTATCTAGGATTAATTCATGTTATTTTTCTGTGTCTCCATTGCAATGAAATTCTTCTGCTTACTAAATCAACTGATTACAGAATCACGGAGCAGCTGAGGCTGCCAGGCACTTCTGGAGATGATCTAGTCCAACCCTGCTACTCAAGCAGGGTTGCCTGGAGCAGATCACTCAGGACCTCGTCCAGTTGGGTTTGGACTGCAAGGATGAAGCCTCTACATCAGCCTGTTCCAGTGTTTGGTCATCCATAGAGTAAAAAAAGTTGTTTCTCATGTCTAAATGGCTTTTCCTGTGGGGACGATGTTTTCTGTGGAAGGAAGAACATCACCATCATAAATTTAAACTAAAGGCTTCTATCATAACTGAGAGGGAAACCACTATAATCTCAAAGTGTGGATCAGAAAATATAGGACAAATGTTGCAAAAGACTTTACTTGGCTGAATTGACATAGTAGCCAAAAAAAGAAAAAAAAATCAGTTCTCATGGACTTATGCCAAAAAAAATCCTCTCAATAAAGAAAATACTTTATAAATGGGACAGCAAGGAAGAGGCAGTGTAAGGGTCATGGGAGGCCTGTGAAAAAGCAAAGTGATCTGTCTGAGGCAACGCAGACCTACAACATGAGAGGAAGAGGCAAATACTCCTTTGAAATGCCACATCGGGTAAACACAGGTCAAACAGCCCAAGTCCTGCTGCCCCAGCTGTTACTGTTATCCCTGCCATCCAGAAAGCTGGAGAGACGGCACGGGAAAGGGGAAAGGGGCTGCCTGGCCGCAGGGCTGCTCCAGCGGAGGCTCCCTGAGGACGGGGGGTGACAAATACAGCCCTGGCGGGAGGCCTGGCCGCTCTGCTGAGGCTGGATCTCGCAGCCCTCGCGGCGGAGCACAGCCCAAGTCCCCGGCATGGGCAGCCTCCAGGCGCTCCGCCTCCACCACCAATCCTATGGCACACGGCCCCGGGATCCGCATCGGCTTTAGCACTTCCTTTTTATCCATCTCTGCACAAAACTGTAAACATCAGCTTGTGAGGTAGCCAGTCACTGCGCTCTGTACAGATAAATGTCACTAAGCAGAAGTGGCCAGGACTTGACAGGTAATAAAACAAGTAATAAAATACTTAGTGTTGTTTACTACTGATAGCAAGCAAAAGTTTGCACTGAGACTGTAATTCAAGACTTTTTGCTCACTTTTAAAAAATACTTCAACTCACGCTAAAATGAGTGTTGATGCAATATTATTACAATATACAGTATGTCGTATTAAAACCAACACACTTAGTTTACCTCTTCAGAGTCTAAATAAGCAGGTTCCCTTCTTCTTGTTCAATGTAACTGCAATGGTTGTGCTTTATTTTTATTCTGAAGCTGTGAAAGTAGTAAATCAAAAAATACTGACCAGAAAAAAAACACTGCGTTGATTTTTTTTGAATAAAAAATAATCTTATTATAATTTGGTATTGCTTAATGCTTTCTACCTCTCTGGCTGCCCACATTTCAATCTAAAGGTTGTTGCCCTCACAGAAGACATGATTCAAGGCAGTTCTCTCCACCATTTTGCAGAGCTCTGCTGAAATCCAGGGGTCAAAATGAACTAAAAAAATCAAATTGGAACTGATGAAATGTTTTAGCCACTTGAAGAGATGATCCTTTGGACTGGATTACCTAGAAACAGTTAAATTGTAACTAGATGACCTCTCTGTGTTTGCAACAACAGAAATGAAGAAAAGGTAAGACTATAAAATACAAGATCATGAGCTAACAACAAAAAAGCTCTGCTAAAACGAATGAACTTAGAGGATAAAAGTAAGAGACAGTAATAAATACCCGAATATGCAGCAGCGAAACTTTCACTCACTATTTTCCAGAAGTTATTCATTTCCGGAAACCATACAAAAATGAAAGGCAATCATAGGTTGTGCTAATTAAAAAGTTTCCAGTAATGACAGGGAATGGTTCTTGCCACTGTCTATGACACTGGCAGGACCTCATGTCTTGACATTTATCCTCATTCAAGAATGCTATGGACAACCTCATGGAGACACAAGGAAGAAGCACAACACGAATACGAGAAATGTCGAGCCAGGTTCCTGTGCAGAGAGGAAAGGATCCCGGCTAGTCTGTCCTGATCAACACAGAAAGCAAGAGGAACACAGTATCATAGAATCACAGAATGCTTAAGGTTGGAAGGGACCTCTAGAGATCATCTAGTCCAACCCCCCTGCTCCAGCAGGGTCACCTACAGCAGGTGGCTCAGGACTGCGTCCAAGCGGGTTTGGAAGATCTCCAGAGAAGGAGACTCCACAACCTCTCTGGGCAGCCTGTGCCAGGGCTCTGTCACCCTCATAATCGTTGTCTAGAAATTTCCAAGTGAGTAAACAGAAGAATGCAAAAAAAATGCTATTTAAGTAATGGTAGCTTGAGGAATCCTAAGCTAAAAATCAGACAAAGTTCTGCAGCAGAAGTTTGAAACTATTATTTAAGGCAAGAACTCACCTGGCATTTAGGTAAGTGTGGTAAATGCGTAGGAAAAAAAAAAAAAAAAAAAAAAAAAGCTGAGCTCAGCAGTACTCTATATTTTATGTTGTTAATATTAAGGTTTTTATGAAAGTGGTTATGCAGATATACAAGCAGAAGCCAACTAAGACCTTGAAAGATTTGAAAGATTCACTACAAGTTCTATTAATTTCCATGAGAGACAAAGGTATATGCACCATAGGGTGGTCTCCTTCACATTAGGAAGGGCACATGATTTCTTTTAATGGACTAATAAATGCAATTAACCTTGTAATGCATTAATTTCTAAGTGTGTAATCAGAAGCATGTGTGCAGGAGGATCTAACAATGTTTTGATATCAGAAAAATATCTCGGTAACACAGAGTGGAGTCAGGCTCTGTTGACACCAAACATTGTAAGGCAGCTACAAAGCCAAATGCTGATAATGTACTATTTACAGGAACCTTAACTCCGTTGTTAATGCTGAAATGATGCCAGTACAGTGTTAACTAATGCACTAAGATAACTCATATGCATGCGATACATATTGTGGGGTATATACCAGTATATAAATCACAGAAAGGTTCTTCGTTGTTTTTAAGATATAAACTTTTTTAAAAAAATTATTTGTTCAAATAATATAAAGTATGTGATTATTAAAGAACATAAATCAAAATTTGGATAGAAGTCTATAGCCCTTTTCAGTTCCCTGAAGTTGTCATGTTTGCTTAAGAAAAATGTTGCTTTGACTGTATGATACAAGCCAGTATGACCTTCACAGGCAGCTGCAGGCTACAGATCAGTATAATTCCAATTAATATTCTGTTAAATTATATACATTTCTTTTAAAGAGAAACCTATAACATCCAATAAGGTTTCATTCCAAGTGCCAGAAAAAAAAAAAAAAAGGATCACTGTCTACAGAAAATTGAAAAATATCTTGGAAAGTTACATATTGCCCCAGACTACATTAAATTATTTCCAAATGCATCTACGCTAAATGGGAACCATAATTTTACTCAACAATTCTACATGATAACATTACATTCTAAGCCTAGAAATAATAAGGTCGCTGCCACAAATGCTTTAAAGATGAAGAACTGTCCTATCTGATTTAAATCTGTCTTTATACAAGCCATACAAATACAATGGATGTGAATAACTGTGTATATATGAATTTAAGGGGATTACTCAATGGCATGAAGTTACTTATATGCTTAAACTCTAACTGGTTAATGAAGAACTTCAGTGCTTAGGAAAATGTACTAATAATAACTCTAGTGAAGGATTAAACCTATTTAAAGGTTTTTACATTTGCAAAAATCTAGCCTGGGGATGGCTTCTTTGGTTGCCTCAGCATTTTCCAGGGCCTGAAACGTGATATGAAGAGATGCCCAGCTGCTGCGGAACCGCTTTTCATGAACAGACCTTCTGTCGGTTCACCGTCAAGGATCTTGTCTTGTTGGATTAGGTCTTGTTAGATGCTCGCAAGTAGATGAGCTTTGAAAAGATAAACATTACAGAAGAACTTTTCCTCTGCTCTTTAAATGAACTGGGAATTCTCCTTTAAAATAATAATTAAAAAAAATAGAGCACAGAGAAGCTCTGCCTGCTTTTCTGCACAACTTGTGGCCATCGCTGGGCCATGTGTTGCCATCTCTTGTTTTTGGCAAAATTATCTGTGTATGCACTGAGCAGTTATTTATGTGCTCTGACATATAAATTCAGACCATGACTTAGTACTGCTTTAATAAGTCAGAGCATGTACCCTGATCCTTATTCATTAAGTAATAGCATCAGCTCAGTTTTACTTTGCTCGTAGATGTAGATTACAACAATATGGTTATGTTTACAGCGCGTTTCTATCTCTGGGTCAGGCCTAAGCTTGAATCCAAAACACATGTTGCCTGGATATTTTGGGATAGGCTCAACATCGTCAACAGGACAAGGGCAGAACGGGTCTGGCCACCACGTGTCATGAAGCAGGGTAGGCTCTGCAGGCTCATGGCTGCTCCTTCGGAGGTGAACGTGACTACAGCTGGGCAGCTGAACTACTGCCTTTTGCTCCATGGTTGCCTAGACATGCGGAGGCTGAAAAACATGCCGGGGTTCAGCCCATTTCTGGCTATGCAATCGCAAGACCGATCACAACGAAACTTCTAGAGAGGGTCCAGCATAGAGTAACAAAGATGATTAAGGGACTGCAGCATCTGTCTTATGAGGAAAGACACAGTGAGCTGAGCCTGGAGAAGACTGAGAAGGGATCTGATCAACATGTACAAGTACCTGAGACTGTAAAGAGGATGGGGCCAAACTCTCCTCCGTGGTGGCCAGTGACAGGACAAGGGGTAATGGGTACAAGCTGAAACACAGGAAGTTCCACCTCCATGTGAGGAAGAACTTCTTTCCTGTGAGGGGGCCAGAGCCCTGGCACAGGCTGCCCACAGAGGCTGTGGCGGCTCCTTCTCTGCAGATCTTCCCAACCCGCCTGGGTGCCACCCTGTGCCCCGTGCTCTGGGTGTCCCTGCTGGAGCAGGGGGGTTGCACTAGATGATCTCTAGAGGTCCCTTCCAACCTCGACCATTCTGGGAAGACAATGTTAGCAATTACATCTTAATTTGAATGTAATTACTATAGACTTTCTGAACGGAGAGCTGTGTAAGATCTCAGTCCGTGGCTCTGCCTACCGCTACTGAATCCACCACTGAAGGTATCCTCCTTCACATCTGCTGCAACAGGTTTGTGGGCACTGAACATGCAAAATCATTGATAGAGTGTCCAATATGTGTTTGTGTTTCCATTGGTTTGGCATTTTTCGAGGTGGAATACTGATTTTTTACAGGAAAAGATGCCATGTGCACACTCCAGCCTGCAAGCAAAGTGTCACTTTTGCCAGTCCCTTGGGAGCTCATCCCAGCCACTGCATGCTCAAACAGTTTTCTCTCCATATTTTTATCGTGCTTCTATTAAACATTTTATGCACTCACTTCTCCCTCTCTTTGCCCTAGTAATCTGTTTCCCAAGGGTACTGTTATTACTGGCCTCATACAAACTCAGATGTTCCATATTCACCAGGAAAAAATAAATGACATGAAGCACAACCATATTTCATGTGAAATTATGTAAAATACATTGTTTCAGCTGGTTTTGATTTACAGATTTAACACAAAAAGTCATGGGAAATTCTTATTATATTCGTTTGCAGCAGCATTAGCCCCTCTTTGGCCAAAGTGAGTGCAAGCAATTATCTTTCAAAAACCTATCTGAAACATGTTGCTCAGTCCAAAGCATAGTACTTGGAAAATGACCATTTATTGACAACTTAAAATGTTCTGATATTGCCCCACCATGACATATTTTGAAAGGATGGAGACTTTGCAGCATTGTATAGAGCACAATGGCACAAAGGAAAAGCAACAAATCTCACTGCTTTGCACATGTTCAGAGAAATATTATTCAACAAAGGCAACATAATAATAGAGAATATGCCTTATTTGTTTGCTTTTCTTTCATCGCATTTTTAAAAGTAAGGGAAGAGATGTCTTTAACATACCCCTCCATGGAAAGAAAGTTTTAGCAGTTCCTTCTCTCAGTGGGAAACTAAAAAAACATTTTTGATGTGCAAAGTCAGAGCTCCAGGACTGAAAGAAGCTCTTAGGCACACAAATGAACGCACAAACTGGGTCCATCATGCACAAAGTCCATGTGCAATGGCTGGAGTGCACTTGATCCATATAATAATAACAATAATCAGTCACCACAGCTAAATGAAGAAGACATCACGCTATGCCTCCATGAGTCCTAAGATTAACTGGAGTTGAAAGGGATGTCTAGAGGTCATCTGGTCCAAACTTCATTCAAAGAAGGTCCAGTTAAGAGCAGGGTACTCAGACCATCCAAAAAAGATCCGAATATCTCCAAGGGTAGAGACTCCACAACTTCCCTTAGTCCCCGCTCCAGGTATTGACCACCCTCACCATGAAGAATTGCTTCCTAATATCTAATCAGAAATTCCCTTGCAACTTGCTGCACGGCCTCTTGTCCTGTCCCTGTGCACATCCAAGATGTAGGTCTTGGACTACCCCTAGCTCTGCCTTTCCTACATCCTCCCACTTAAGTAGCGTAGACAGCAGTAAGATCCCCTGACCCTTCTTCTCTGTAGGCTGAACAAACCCAGCCATGGGTTTGTACATCATATACTCCAAGGCCAGCAACACCCATGGGACTCACTCCGGTATTCCAGGGCCTTTCTTCTGCTGGGGAGCAGAAAATTGGGCCCAGTTCTCTGGATGCAGTCTCACAAGTGCTGAATTCGATCTTGTGCCATGACACCTCTTGCTGTCTACTTAGATGAATAATTTTGCACAAATTATTGTTTAGATAATAAACATTTAATAAACCTTTTTTTCTTTCTTTTGTTCAGTGTGCTTTCCAGAACCTATTTTCATCACCTCATCTAATTAGACAAGCAGAACGATACCAGTGCTTCCACTTATGGAAAAAAAAAAAGATATTTCTGATCGCAAAGGTCACAAAGATCTACTTACTAATTTAACCTCATCTATTTCTACAATTTCCCCAAAGATCCCAAAGGTCTGTGTTTATATGACACGGGTGAAGTTAACTTTGAAAAGGCTTTAATTGTCCATGACATTTCTTTAAGCTTCTAGTCCCAAATTATTCTCAAAATTATATTCTTTGGGGATTTGTATACACTTAAGTTACTTTAGCTTCTCCACGTCAAAATCTCCCTGTATTTACATAGCCAGCAGCAGTTTAAGGTGGGAGTTGCTCTTTCTAAGTCTTACTAAAAATAATTTTATCTAGAAGAAAATATAAGTTAATTACATCCTGAGTATCAGGAAACAATTAGCAGTTTTCTATTATATCACCCTGATTTCTAAGCCATACAATTATACTCTGGTGCAGAAAAGGATGTATAATTATCAAAAGAAGGATCTTTTTTTGTAAGAAATGAAAGGAAATTATTCTACGTACTGACATTCAGTGCTATAAATAACGCTTAGCTAATACCTTTTCAGAACTCATTTCCTTTATTTGTAATCCTAACTCAGAGTGATATGTTGGCTACGTGCTGTCACATTCCCTTTCCAAAGTGTATGTGTCTAAGTGCTGGAGTCCGATTCCTCAGACAAGGCACTCATGACCTCAGCTTCTTGAGAATATTCTGCAGCGCTCATTTGCATTAAATTAAAAATCATGTTTTTTTATGAACCATATGATAATTATATCCGGAGTTTGGTTTGCCTGTTACATCAGAGCTGAGAATGGGTTGTGAAAACACATGGGCACCCACAGCCCCAGTGCTTCGAAGACACAAGAACAATGTGAAGAGCAATGGATACAATACATGAACACTTCTTTTTAACTTCTGCCAATAAACTCATGTGGTCCAAAATGCGAGAGAGTGGTGTGAACATAGAGACAACAGATTATACAACAGTTCAGTTGAACAATAATGGAAACATTATGGCAATAACCCAGCACTAGCAATGGCCCTTAATGTGAAGAGCAATGAAATAAACCCACTCAAAGAGAAAACACAATTAAAGGTCAAAGGCTCTAATTGCAGATGCCTTCCTAAGAGATGGCAGAATTTGCCCAAACCAGGTAGAATGCAGATCCATAGATCCACAGAGATAAATATGAGCGTGTTAATGATGCTTATCAACAGAAGAACTTTGGCCTATGCAAACTCCTCCTGCAAGGCACCTCTCAAGGCAACTGTACTTCTCCCCCAGAAAGTCCAAATTGTGTTCCAAGTCCTCCTTACCCTGTATCTTATATCTCAAGGCTTCTTCCAACAAAACCGTATCTGCCTCTTAACTATCTAGAACACTCCTGGAAAGACAATTTCCTTGGCTCTTCATCTCAGTTGTTTTGCCCTTCTCCCTGATTCCTTCTACTCCCTCTCTTCCTCTCCCTCTTCCATCACATCAAACACAATATTACTGTGGGGGTGAGGTCGTCTTTTCATCCTCTGTATAGTCCTTGCTACACTCTAGGATGTGATCTTGGAGTTTCTCAACACAAATGTGTTCTTTGTGCTACTGAAGACCAGCAACACATGGCCTTCGGCTGCCCACAGATGAGACAGGCCAAAGGGGACATTATGTGCCCAGAATCAGTGCATCGTGCCCTCTGCATCACCAGAAGTTATATGCATGCAAGTAGGCAGACCTGTTTGAAACTTAAAAATTCCTCGTGCTCAAGGAAACAAACCTACTGGAGTACTGAAGCCTACAAAAAGGGTCTCCCTGGAAGCAGCTTAATGATTTGAAGTTTAAATTCTAAGAAGGGACTCTAGCAAGGGCTGGATTCCCCATTAGTTTGCAAATAGTGCAGATTTTTATGTCTGCATAAAGACAGAAAAACATGGTCTCACTCTGATTTTGGCTGCATCTTCAGGATCTTTGGGAAATGAAAGAGATCATTCTGCCCAGCCTCCAAGGCTGGTGGAGACAAACCAGCTCCAATGCCTAATCCTTGCAACTGTTTCCTGGGCTGACATTCACACCAGCGCATAGCCCATGTCTGCACTGGAACTGAGGCTATGGTTTCAAAGACAGCTGGGCCAATCTATCATTTTTTGCCACCAAAAGGAGAAGGTCTCTCTTCCCTGCATACCTTCCCTTTGCTCTTCTCTCCTCCATGTGCCATGGGTGTCCCTTGTGGTGGCTTTGGCCCTCATCAGCTTCTCTCTAGGTTCCTTGAGCTCTGTAAACAGGCATGAAAAATCCTTGCTCCTTGTTGAGTTACTTATCCAAATTATTACATTAAAACCACCAAGGCATGAGTTCTGGAGCTGGAATAAGATTAACTGGAAGGAGGGAGGCAGGGGGAGGCAAGGGGTGAGAAGGGGCTCCTGAACTGACACAGCCACTCTCGTAGGGTTCAACTCCATGAACTGCAATAAGCCAATGTGACTGTGGGGTCTCCCACCCAGAGCAGTCCCTGCAGCTCCTCTTCCCAGGCCAGTCGACCCTCGTCCTTGCATTAATTTCACACTACAGAAACTGCCCGAGTCCCCCAGAAGCAGACTGAACTATGGAGAATGTCAAGTTAGAAGGCTGCTAAAGAAGGAAAGGGGCTGCATTCTGAAGTAGCGCTATCACATTGCTGTCACTGTGATGTGTGGTGGCCTAAATGACACGGCACAGATTTCAGAACACATGAAATAATACATGTCAGTGTCTGTACGATAACGCAGCAAGAACACAGAGGTTGAGGTCAAAACCTTGGAGGAGAAATAAACTTGGTGATTGCAAACGTGATTTCTGGGCCTCTGTAGTAACGTCATGTGCATTGGGTCCTTAGGCTCAGTATCTGACCCAAGCCAAAGGCCATCGATCACGAAGCCCTCCCGGACGGCTTCCCCTAAGGCTCTCCCTGAACGAAGAGCCATCCCCAGCGGAGCTACCAGCCCCCGGCTGCCACGAAACCTCTCACCAGCTAACGCATCCCCTCACTCTTACGCTTGCACAGACACAGCGGGGCTGCTTTGGGTGTTGGAACTGATATGGTTGTATTTGCCTTAGAAATCTCTGCCCAACAACCCACCGAATACTGTGCCTGGCGTAAAGACTCTGACTTCCTTACAACTTTCTCATGCACTTCGCTGAACTTGCATGGGGTTTTCTGGTTGTGTAAAATCAGAGCATAGAGCAGGACTCAGACTGCGTAGCTGTGCTAAATCTATGCCATAACATGCTTTAATAGGATATGTTATGGGTATATGATATGATATGTCATGGGTACAAGTTGCAACACAGGAAGTTTCACCTCCATGAGAGGAAGAACTTCTTTGCTGTGGGGGTGCCAGAGCCCTGGCACAGGCTGCCCAGAGAGGCTGTGGCATCTCCTTCTCTGGAGATCTTCCCAAACCGCCTGGGTGCCACCCTGTGCCCCGTGCTCTGGGTGTCCCTGCTGGAGCAGGGGGGTTGGACTAGGTGATCTCTAGAGGCCCCTTCCAACCTCAACCATGTTGGGATTCTGCGTTAACCTTGGTGACAGAGTTAATTTAATTCTGATCTAGCATTATCCTTTTATTTCTCTT
>VZSV01000030.1:4613465-4624621 GCA_013398735.1 Nothocercus julius
GCACCGTTTGCCAACGTGTTTGACTGGGGAAAAAAAAAAATGCACCTTAAAAAAAAAAAAATCTAATCGGCATCTTCTGCAGTGCTCATATACAACCCAGTGTCATTAAGATAAGCCTTGGCTGCCCATTTGTTCCATTTATTTCTGTCCTCACACACTTTGGGGCAAATTGCATACACTGAAGTGCTTGTAATATTGGTCATAATTTGGGGACCCAACAAAAGAGCTAAGAAGGGAAACTGGCAGAAAACAGGCTGCAGACAAAGAAAAGTAGATGGTTCTTTGCATACTGAATAATTGACGTATGCAACACATTTATTACCAAAGGAAGCTGTAGATACGAAAGAGAGTATTTGGATTCAAGGAAAAAATGGACAAGTATTTAGAAAAGACATCTCTGGGGGTTACTAAGCGGATAACAACCACCTCCAGCTCAGGAAATTTTCCAGGCTGAAATTAATTGGAAGCGAGGTGGGTATTTGGGAGGGGTGTCAATATGATTGCTTTCCCATGCCAGCTTTTGGCATTGTAGCCTTTTTTGGCTACTGCTACTACAATTACTATTATTGCAGTGTGCCTTATAAGGGGGAAATCAGGTAAGGCCAAACCTGGTCCACCCCAAAATGGCTAATTAACATAACCACCAAGTGTCAGGCTGTGGTCAAGAGGCAGCAGTGACCTACATAAACTACCTTGTGTGGAGCTTGCATGTTTTCAGCGTCCAGGCTGACAGACACCATGAGGGCCAGCAAAGGTCTTCACCCTCTTTCCCAAGCAGGACAGGCTATCAGAGACGCCAGAGATCCCACAAAAAGGTAGGGAAGCACATGCAGAATCTGAAAGCCATCAGTTTGCTTGCATTTCACCTTAACGTGGCTTGAGGCAAGTGGGAGTAACACTGAAAGAGTAACAAGAGCAACTTGCCCGCTGCGCTTCATGGGGCCGGTGCAGAGCTGGCACCACCAACATCAGGCAAGGTGAAGCGCCCGGCAGTGAGTTTTGAAGGCCACCTGGCACGCAGGAAGGCATCAGGCTCCACACTGAGCCCCAGCCTCAAGGAGATTGTCACACTCTGCAGAACGTCGTGCATGAAGGGGGACATCGCGTTAAGAGTACAGATCTTAAAAAAAATGCTCCCATAATTTATGCGACTTCCTCACTGACCTCGCTGAGAAGTGTCCAAGTGGTGAAGCGCCAAATACCTGACAAGGTAGGAATGTTGCTTTCAGAATATTGCTTTAAAGAATATTGCCTCTGTGGCCTAAATTTTGATTTGATAAATTACTCTGAGATTTGATATCTTTGGTTACGCTAATTAATTTTGTGTGAGCTTATTTTGGCCTGTGACATTCATACAAAAAAGTTGCCAATATTCATGTGTCTTTTCATGTGTTTACGTCTGCTATAGCACTGTTCCTGTGTCTTACATAATATTGTTTGTCTTTTGGGGATGACTACAGCTTTGTAAACAGCAAAATGACAGGCAAATCATTAAGGCTTTGCTTATAGCATGCAAAAGATGGGACCAATTCAGCGAGAAAAGGCATTAGTTGGATAAGTTGTTCAGTGAGATTTTTTCCTAAGTTCTTTTATATAAGAGCCAACAATATGTAAACATCACATTTAGAAATACTTGGTTCCTGTCTTACCAGGGAAGAAAAAGAATAGGTTTCTGACCTTTAAACAGCCTTTTCTTTCAGGTATCTTTTGCAATGCTGACACAAAATAAGTGAGTTTTTGTTTTCTGTTCTTTTTTTTTCCCCCTATATTCCCATGCTTATTTGCAAAAAGAACTCAATTGTCTTTGTGTTTCAATTGGTTAACTTCCTTAGGAGTAGAGGTACGGCAAGGAAAATTGAAGGAACTACCAGGTATTGTCCAGGCCCCCCTTCTCTTTTCATGCTGCATACAATAGTATTTCCCATTCTTGGCAGTATCTAGATTACATTCACTGCTGCTCCTTTGATGCTTTAAGTTTGAACAATTTGTCTACTAGAAACTGGTCAGAAGGATTCACACTTGTGGATTCAAAGGATTAAAAGCCAAGCTGATTTTAGTCTCGTGATAAACCACAGGAAATTTTAGTAATTTTTTTAGCAGAAAAAAATGGTATGTTTTAAACTTTTTTTTTTTTTTCTAATATACTATCCCAGTTCCTGCAGAAGTCACCATGGTGAGATAACAGGAGGATAGTTCGATAATATCAGCATTAGAAGGAGTATTTTCTCTGCTCAGCTTCTTAGCTTTCATGCGCCACTGACCTGGTAATTGCTACAACTGTGAGCTGAAGTGCAGAGAAAACGGCATTTTGATCCTGAAATATGCAGAGACAATCTGAAAGGGGCTTTCGAAGCCTGTCCTTGCTCAGCTTTTCCATTTTGTGTCAAATATCTGAGCACTCACTGTGCCAGAGCGTGAAATTACTGCGTAGTCTGGTGGCTAAAGCACTACCATAAGATAGGTTTTGGTGCTTGCTCCCTTGAAGATAAATATTTTATAGAAGCAAACATCTAACAGGAAAAAATGAGAAATCCTCATCAGACCAGTAGGTTCAATAATCCAGCAAATGGCATGTTTTGCTAAAGCAGCATTTTCTATTACCCATTGTTTTCTACACTGTCGGTGCTATTTGTTCTATTCACACAAGTACCTCTATCTGCCCATTATACCTAGAATAGTTCCTTATTTCTCTCATTTCATGTATTCAATATTTTTTAATTTTAATTTTGAAAGCCACAAGAATATTCACATAACTGTCAAAAAGCATCTGTAATTTGGCAGAAATCTGAATATTTGAAGATTTTATATGCATTCCAGTACTTTTTGTTGTTGTTGTTTGGTATCTATATGTTTAGCTCAGGCTGTACCCCATGACTTCTGTAGTATCAGGATTAGTGCAGTGCCTGGGAGGTCTGAGTCAGCTGGGAAGTGTGACCAACAGCTAAAAAGGAAGAGCTTCCGAAACCACATCCCAAGTGTGAAGACAACACCTACCAGCTAAGCGCTACAAGACAGTTTCGTAAGGTTTCCTTCAGCTGTGTCTGTGTTAACGCGCTCTGATGTCTGGCTGCCACATGAAAAAGGTTTGCTTAAGTCACTGGGGCTTGAGTGGACACTGTACCCAGCCTGGAGCGCTCAGAGGGACACAAGTTTTTCTCCTTTTCTGCTTCTCAGCCTGACTCTCTGCAGACTTGTTCCCTCCACGTTCTACACGCTGCCCAGGGCACTCTGCTGCTTCTGCCCCATCAGAGGGCACCACGACCAGGCCCCAGGGTAGGGGTTGGTGCAAACATGAGGCACATAGATGTCCATAGATAACAGTTTTGGTGGCAGGAGCAGGTGCAAACAGTTTGAGAGGATGCCAAATGGCTGCTGTCAAGAGACACCGAATCACGCTGCCCTGTGATTGATGCAGCGTTTAATAAGGAGACGCTTTGTCAAACAGCACTCTGCAAAGCAAGGGGGCGGGCGGCGTCTCTCGTTAACCGCAGCGCATCCTGCTGTGGGCAAAGCTCTGCAGCACGCGGGCGTCCCGCCACGCGCGACGCTGCAGCTCCGCCGGCCCCACGGCGGGAGCCCAGCACCCTCCGGCCCCGCGGCCTGCCCGTCCCTCCGTCCTGCGGGGATCGTCACCAGCAGCTGCTCCGCTGGCTGCTCCAGCTCATCCTTTGACACCTGTGAGCGACGCAGTTTCCAGCGGATACGTTTAATCAGCCTGCCGCCCTGTGGTCCTTCGAGGGAAGTGGATCTCAAAATGCCTGTTAGAAAATAATGATGAGAATTGGTGCTTGACGAAAGAAAAAGACCATTAAATGAAGCTAATGGTCATTTCATAAGGGAAGCACCTTCAGACACCATAATCTTTGCATCGTGTTACAAACACAGCATATTTGGCCCCATTACTAATTGGACTCTGCAGTGACCAGCAATCTACTTACCCAATCTAGTCAAAGAGGAAAATTAAAAACAGAAAATGTGAGAAAAGTAACTATCCTCTTTTATGTGTTTGTCCAAGATACGCTGGGCTCTCAAAATATTTATAGATTTCTTGGCGGGCTGAAGTAATGAGATAAACTCGGGAAAACCAGCATCTAAAATAAGGCAGATAACGCAATGTCAGAATGATTGGTTGCAATCAGTCCTTTCACTGCACTAAAAGGAGGTGGGTTGGGTGCTACAGAGTACCAGATTTCTTTATGAAGAAGCAGTCTTGCTGCAAGTGCAACTCTGCATCAGATACACTGTGTGCCAAAAGCACAGGGGAAAGGAGGCACCAACAGACACGGCTGGGACTGAGAAGAAACAGCAGAGTTTTATCGTGAGAACCAGCTCAGGTCTCTTGCAATACAGCTCCTGGTAAAAATATTTCCAAGAGTGAACTGTCGTGAGAGTACTGCTCTGCTCTCCACATCTGAACTGAAAAAAAAAAATCAGAAAATATAGTTATGTTTGGGAAGAAAACTTCAGGAAGGTGAGTTGGAGCAGACTTAACCAAGTATAGAACCTTACACAATAATTTTAAAGGCTGAGAAAGGAAAAGGAGAGGCACTAGATACTCGTGATTTCCTGTGGGTGATGTCTTTTTCCAGTGCCACAAATAAAGAAGATACCATCAAGATACCATCAAGATGTTTGGAAGATGCCATCATTCCTGACAAGGAAGATTGGGAGCAGTCCTGCTTCACAAGAGGAGAGATCTCAGTGGAAACTGCCTGGAACAACACTTTGAGTGCAATTAATGCAGACATAATAGTCCAGATTTAAAAAGAGAAATGCCAACAACAGCTTTATGAGGTACAAGATGACTATGTGTTTCAATGACAGCTACCTTAGGTGTCAGTGTCCATATACTAATTGCCAGTGTCAATATCTTTCTTCTGACTTACCAAAATGTGTAAAAAAGGAGAAGAAATATATGAATACCTGATAAAGAACTTGGTATTTTCCTGTAGTGGGCAGAACATTACAATATCCTGACCTTTAACAATAGATAATGAGACAGGAAAATGAAAAAGTATTTTTTTTTTTCTTCCCTGGAAAATAGGCTTCAGCTTTCAGAAGTCTGAAAAAAAAAATGCTGTTTTAGTCAAATATTCTCCTACTTAGATTTTCCTCTTTCTGAAAAATGGGGAGAAATGAGAAGGGGAAGATACAGGAAACAGCTGTGCAGAGAAAAAAGAACTGGAAGAAGAGTAAGAGCAGAAGAGGGACTAGAGTTTAAGAAAGGAGATTTTTTGCTTAGAGATTTCTAAGATTTTTAAAGTTTCTTAATTGCCTTTGATATTTCTCTCAAATTATTATTAAATTCACAGGAAAACTCAATTAAGTCTCGAACAAGGCCTTGAAGGGATCTCTCCTCAAGCCTCATATGGCCCCTCTTCTCAAGTAGCTCATGATCATGATGACCATAATCATGACGATAATCATTCAGTAACTAAAGAGTTTCCTGTTAGCTAAGGTCTATGCCAAAGTGTTGATCTAGCTTCCACACCTAGACAGAAGAAGATGAGAGGACAAGGATCTCGCCTAATTATACAGGCAAAGAAGTAATTTCTGACTAAAGAGTAATATATATAGCTTAGGTTATATAGGTTATAGCTTACCATGTGATGTCGGATTGTTCAGCGTCTCAGGACACTGATACCCCTTGTGATATACTCACTGCTAATCATTACTCACAGAGCTGTAGGAAAAAAAATGCAGCTACTCATTGTCACAGTGGCTACAATGGAAAAAAAATCTGTTCAGCACTATGACCGCCTAGGTAATGGCAAGAGAAAAATCAGATGATTAGGATCTACATGGAAAAGGCATCAAAAATACAGTAGGTAGATGAAGATTTGTGCTTTATGGCATAGGTCTTGGTAATAATTGAGGAGGGGTTAAATAGAGACCTTGAGAATAAAATGTTGCTTGCAGAGTTGTCTGCAGTTTTTTTGCACTTTCATGTCAAGCAGATGGTGTGAGACTAAAAATTACATGGAACTCAGTAGAGTATTAGTATCATCAGAAACAGTCATGTAACCATTTTTAGCACATAAAGCTATACTGTAGCCAGGAACCTATGCTGCATTTCTTGTTTAAATTCCTAGAATTCTTTTCAACAACAACAAAAAGCAAGGCTCTAAGAAATTTCCCAACACTTGCTAGTGAGGATCTTCTAGGATTATTAGCCAACCAAGGAGGCTAATTATGGACCAATTGATTCTAATCAATATTGAAAACTTCTGCTTTGATTTCTAACAAGATAGAATTCTAAAAAATTATGTGAAAGATTTACAAAAGATTAAATATCATCTAATGAATAATTTCAGAAGACAAATTAAGAAATTACATTGAGTCAATTCAGAAATCTTTCAAGAAAAAGAAGATAATTCAAAAAGGTACTAGTAAAGGGAAAATGTAGCCAAACAGTGGTTGAAGTTGAATTTTAAGAACGAAAAAAAGGCAAGAATGAGAACTAGCTTTCTTATCCCACACTGCATTGTCTGCTCCATCATTCAGACAGTTTCTAAGATAAACTTTTTCTCTCTGTTGTTTCTGCTGTATTTTTTTGTCTTCTAGGTGGAACACAAAACCTGTCATTCATGCTTTGAGCTGGGGATTCTTCATGTGGGTTATTTCAAAGTTATGCACATATGTATAAACAAAGCTATTAAGTTTTATTTGCACTGTTTATAAGAGGTAGCTGGACACATCTTAATTACTCAACTGACAAATGTTAAAAAAATATATAATATATATTGAGAATCTCCAGAGAACAGTGAATAGAAATTATCAAAAGTGAATGTGAGTTGAATTTGTAAAGGTGTTATACTGTTGAAGGGAAGCAAAACATGCCTCTCTTCTATTTTAAAGCATCCCAAGGTTAAAGTGCATAAAGTTAATAAACATGTAATACTGTTCATTTTTTTTAACTTAACTTTATTTAAAAAGAAAGCAATATAATACTTTTCTTACACTCTCTTACATTCAGAATCACATAAGAATGCATTTTTTTTATTGATATGAGAGAGCATTTCATACAAAGAGAGCTTCATGTTTTTAGAAAGTAAAGTGATGATAAAACAAGCATATAGATTTGGGTGTATACTGTGAGGATATAATATGAAAAGCACAAATACCATGCTGGAAGAGGAAACTGTTGTAAGGAAGTTTCAGTTAGGAACTGGATGAAATGGGAGAAGAAAAAATCTAGACTACAGATGAAAAAATTAATTTTTCAGAAAATAATTCTTCCAGAGCACAGATTAGTTTCTTGTCTCGTAATTCTGGAGATGGACTGATTCCCCCTCATCCTATCCTTTTTGTTCACCTCCTATCCTAGATCTTCCTGAGCTCCTTGAGCACTTCACAAATTTAGTACAAGAAAATCTCCCTCACCTTCCTTTCCCCATTTTCTATGGAGGTGCAACATAACAAAAAGCCTATTTATTATTATGGAATGTAACAGAGCCAGGTGTTTGTTCTGTTACTTTTTGATTATGCCCACATTGGTTTTCTTGGACAGAATTTTGATGAGACAATCATTTATGATGATGTTTTAATTTTTCTCTTGTAATTTCTCCCTTCTTTTCCTATGTTGGCTCTTTTCATGATCCTCTTGAACTTTCCTAGTGATGCTTTACTGGCTGCTGTCATCAGGCATGACTTTAACTGGGACATAATGCGAATTATTCAATGCCTAGAATACAGAGCATGTAGCACTGTGTTGCTACCCTAGTTATTTATTAAAATAAAATGAAATAAAATGAAATAAAAATAAAATAAAATAAAATAAAATAAAATAAAATAAAATAAAATAAAATAAAATAAAATAAAATATAGAATGCCATCTACTCTAATAGACAAAGGAGAACTACAAAACTACAAAAGGGAGAACTACAGCAAGAGTATGAAAAAACAACAGTCCTTCTTGGTAGTCTCTGGTGATTTAAGGGGAACCTGAGCTGTGACTAAAACCAGAACATTGTGCTTAATAGAGAACAATACATGTAACTTTTATGAATTTGTCTAGCTCTTCTGTGAATCCCTCTCATTTTGGCTTTCACATCTCAGAGGTACCACAAGGCATCGCAGACAGAGCTCTTGTCTTTTACTACCCGTAACCTACTTCCTGTTCCCTGCATATTCCCCAGATCTTGCACTTGAGACAGAACAGACCATTATTTCTTTTTTTTTCCTTACTGTCCATAATTGTTTATGCCTCTACTATAGCTCCTTTCTCCATATTTGCTAAGTTAAAATGATCTGGTCAGTTTTGGCTCTTCTTCTATAAAAATCAATCTGTATTTCTGATGTCCCAGCAAATCACTCTCTGTTTTTCCTGTGGTGGTTTAGAATTAGTATAATTAGGCTACTATACAATGAGAATTTCATGTGTTATTCAGGTGAACCATGGATATATACAAGGCATGAATGTGTCACAAGAAAAAATCGAAGACAGAGGCAGAACTGGAGTTCTTGTGCTTTAACCTCAGTCACACTACAGGTCCAGCTGCAATTGTGCCTTCTGGTGTTAAGACAAAATGGACACAACCAGTGATGGACATTTCCAGACAATAAGAAACTAATTTAATGGGTGAGAATGTAAAGCTGAGGCTAATTCTAAATCTTGCAGATGGCATTCCAACCATATGTCCTTGAATTGGGTTTTGTGACACTTTAATCAAGCTGAGCCTCTCTTGTGGAATAATATCTTGTGGCTGGTAACTTGCTGTGGTATTAAATTTTGGTACTGAGCCTTTTTTTTTTTTTTAAGTGCCGGCTTTGCAGCTACCTATATTGTGCTTTGAAGGACACCCAGGAGCTTTTAGCTCATGTTTCTTTCTTCCACATTTAAATGCCCCTTGCATGCAGCCCACTTTTCTCACTGCATTTTACTGTAGTTCCCAAGCACGTGAATTGAAATCACAGCTGTGAAGTCACCCTCTCAATGGGCTGCCCACTGACTAGAGACTGATGCTGGTGATGCATAGGGTTATAACATATGTTATCTCAGCTTTATTATTTTTTATCTTAATTGTGGAGCTTTAGAGTTAATTGAACTTACATTCTTTGATGTCATAGCTGCCCTTGATTTATTTTGCTGGTCATATTCTTGTTGTTTGAGTCCTGGGAAACATTACACACGGTCAGGTACTTCAAAAGCAAGACTGCAATAATCTTGCATAATCCATTTATGATTTCTTAATTGAACCCACTGTTTGTCAATTAGATTCTGCTAAAACCAGCTTCAGTTAACATTAATGAATTGAAACTACATCAAAGTTTGTCTTGCTGGATACTTATCTTCACCCCCTCCCCTCCCAGCTGAGGATATAGGCTATTCAAAGCCTCGGTTCTCACTTACACTGGGACGTGTTGAAAGAGGGGTACCTTTTAACTGTACTCTTACAGCAGTTACTTAAAGCCCTTACCATGTCTCTTGGGGGACTGACTCGAGTTGATCAATTAATTTGGGATAGATTCGTTACTCCCTCAACTCTTTCTCCCATTCAACTACTGGAAGAGTTCACCCCTGCATGTGCCGTGGTGCTGTGTTATCTGCTCCTGAATCATGGCATTTTCAACCCAGCTCAAACTGAAATCAGTTCTAGTGCTAATACACTACAGTGGAAACTGAACAGCTCCAGAACAAATAAAAAATTCCACATTTATTTCAGGATCATATCAAGCTCTGTAACCATGGCATGAACTTCCTTAAAAATACTTGTCTGCAGCAACATTCACAGTTCAGTATCTCTTCATTTTCTGTGTTGTCCACATTCATTAAATCATACTTCTTCTCAGAAGAAGCTAACTTTATGAATTCCTAGTTAAACACTGAGTGGTTGTAATTAAATCAGTTCTTAGTCAGCTGTGTTCAGTTCTTAGTTCTTAGTCAGCTGTGTGACCTCAGATGTTCTCCATGAAAAACAAAGCAAAACAAACCAAAAAAAAACCTTTTTTTTTTCGTGGACAATGAAACAAATGGAGCTGTGTTTCATACGGATCTATGTCTACGATTTTGTTGATTGGCCAGCTGGCTCTCAGGATGGATCAGACCCAATTCATAAAGCAGCAGATCTATTATATTTTCCAGGCACCGATTTCCACAAAAGGTGTAGGAACTTCACCTGTCAGAGTTCTGAACTCGGACAACAGCTCCACGAGTGATTAGCGAGCAGTCGGACAAACTGGTAACTGGCAGCACGATCATATGCATTTCATTTCCTTGGGAAACAAACTAAAAAAAAAAAAAAGTGTAAAAGACAGAATTAGTAGGCTAAATAAAACCAATTGGATGCTTGGTTCAGCGTCAGAGGTTCTGAGTACTGACTTTATAAAATTTGTCTTGAATCCAGTTGCTTAGTCCCATCAGAATCGCTTTTCTTTTATTCCACTGACCGAAAGGGAGAAGAAACAGGCATGTAAGTTCATTGAGAAGTTGTACAAATGTAAGGTATGAATTAAAACGGAGAGTTCAAACTGTGAACAAGCAGCGAGCTGTGACAGAGGCTGCCCGCCTGCTGATGGAGGGATCCTGCGCGCTGCCCCGGCCCCATGGCCGCAGCAAAGCACCTGCGGACGCAGGACGTGCTCCCCGTGGTCACGCGTGGCAGGGACCCTGCTGTGCCACTGCGATCCCATCGTTCCGGAGAAACCCACGGCGGCTCCAGGTGAGCGCGGCCCTGCTTTGCCGTGGGTTTACGGACGGGCCCTCGCGGAGCACCGGGCGGCGCTGCGGGCGGGGAGGCAGAGCCGACGCACGCCGCGGGACCGGCCGAGTGCTCCCATGCTCAGTGGAGCTGGGTGGGCACTCACACCTGGGGGCTGGTTTTCAACTATATCTTACATTTTAATATAGTTGAAAATGCCCTAAGGGGCAGACATGAGGAGTTCCCCAGAGGCGGCCCCAGGAACAGCAGCACAGCTCCAGCTGCTCGCAGACACTTAGGGACATGGTTTAGCATGGTTTAGCACGGTGGTGATGGGTTTACGCTTGGACTTGATGATCTTGGAGGTCTTTTCCAACCATCATGATTCTACGATTCTATGGCTCTCCCTTCCTCCATCCTGGCTCCCTCAGAGCACCAGGACACGCGGTGGAACGCCCGCCCGCCTCACTCGGCGCAGCCGGCACCGCCGCCAACCAGAGCATCAAGGTGCCGGCG
>VZSV01000030.1:4636133-4659675 GCA_013398735.1 Nothocercus julius
GCGACGGCCGCAGCCGCCCTGCAGCCGCCGCGGAGGGACGATGCTGATGCCTGCGTGACGGTCAGCAGCGAGCGCGACGAGCTGCTGCCAGCATGAACAGGAAGAAGGGAGACAAAGGGTTCGAGAGCCCGAGGCCTTATAAACTATAAGTATCTTTTTCTTTCTTTCCTCCATCCCCCCCAAAATTGTTATACTTGAGATCCATGTGTGTTTGGAGCAGGCCGCAGGCTGATCAGCAACCACCTGCCTCGGGGGAGGCTGGAGCTGTAGTTTGCAGTGTCGCTTGTCCTCAGAAAATACACGTTGTGGATGTGATACTGTGTGAGCTCATGGCCAGTGAACTCTCTTAACCTTGGGGGAAAAAAAAAAAAGGTGCATTGTGCTCTTCAAACTATGTAGAAATTCCTGAGCAATATCAGCAATCCAGAACCTACATCATGTTTCAGTCTTAACGTTGCATGGTATTGTCAAGCCCTGGTCATTTGACATAGGGGATTTATTCGTTTATTTATTTAATTTTTTTTTACGCGTAAGACTGAGTTCAGATCACCCTGAACACCTGTGTTGAGCAGCTTTGCTGAATAAATTGGTGTTCTTGCATTTTCATTATTTTGGGTGCAGCTGGTTGTCAATTTCAGTGGCTATCTTTTTTTTTGTTGTTGTTGTTGATTTATTTATAAATCTGTAACACAGATGTATTTTAAAATTACTACTGTTACCAGATGCATTTTAATAATGTAGATAATCTGTCATTGGAAACTAAACGTCATGATCCTCTTAAAGAAATTTCTGTTGAACTTTCTGAAATAAAGCAACATTATTTTAATGCACAAATGTATCAGTGTGTAGTAATGTGTGACATGGTGTAAAAGTTGAGTTGTTCTGAGGCTCAGACTTGAGTTATGATTGATAATACCCTGAAGTGTGGTAAAGAAGCCACATATTACAGAAAGATGTAACCTTAACTTTTAAAAAGGTGGAGCTCCTCTTTTAACTGCCATTTGTACCATTTGCTCTATTTTATTTGCAAAGTGTCCGAGAGCAAGATTTAAAATTAAACATACATCTAAACTGTTTAAAATTCCGACTTTAGTTAACATATGTATATTACAATTATTTAAAACAAATTCTTATGACATACTAATTGTAAAAGCATATACTATACTAGGACCTTTTCCATGTATAGTGCCTTGTTATGTAAACTGTATGTGAGACTCAGCTTTCCAGGTGTATATGCCATATATATATAAACATATATGTCTGTGTATATATATGATCTCCCTCTGTATGATCTCTCTTTTGATTTTAATTCTTTTTTTTTATAATTCATTGTTTAATTTATTGAAATATCGTTTAAAATGTTAGTAGTTGTCCAAAGAGCATGTTACTTATTTAAAATATTTTTTTTCTTCCAGCACGACTCATCAGGTAGTTTGTATAAACAACATAAATTTTCAGAGAAAGTCTGTTGTCGTAAGTACTTTTTTCAATAAAATATGAAAGCAGGAAAAAAAAGTTTTGATTTTCTTCATGTTTGTAGAGGAAGCAATTACATACAAGCAGATTATGTTCTTCAGCTTCTTTAAATTATTGGCTTTCTAGTCAGCTGCCTCTCTTAAGTCTGCTATTCCTTGAAATGTATCAAATAGAACATCTTGTAATAGTGAATACTTTAGTCTCTGAGGAAAAGCTTTCTTGGAAGAAGAAATTTGTATTAAAATTGTATTTTAAGTGTTATAAATTGCAATTCAGAATCACCTCTCAGCACTCTGTCAGTTGACATATAGGGATAGGGTTACAGACTTTTGTAGCTTCTGTGTGAGTTCACTTGAGCTTTGAAGAGACTTGACTGCTTTCAGGCTGTAAGGATTTGGAGATCTTAGCAAATTTAAATATCTGCCTAAATGTATTCTGCTTAGGCTTTGAAAATCACAGTCTCAAGCTCAAGTGCCAGGATCTAAAACGCAGTGACAGAAGAGGATACTAGTAACTTGAAGACTAGTCAATAGAGATAAGTCACTTCTGGAGTATGGATTTTTATTTGATCATCTTACTTTTTTTTCTTTTAATTTCACAGCTGGGGAAATTCACTGGCTAAATCTTATCTAAAAGGGAACATAATTCCCTTTAAATACAACATTGACATTTGCATTAACTTTTCCTATGATTTTCCTTGAAGATGCACAAATAAGAACTGATACTTCTTATTTTATTTCTTTGTGAATTGATAAAGATTTTAATAGAAGTTGTTGGTTTGTGTTTTCCTAGGGTTATGTAGAGTTGACAATATTTCCCACGGTTGCAAACCTGAATAGAATCAAACTGAACAGTAAACAGTGCCGAATTTACAGAGTAAGAGTCAATGATCTAGAAGCAGCTTTCATTTATAATGATCCAACGCTGGAGGTCTGTCACCATGAGTCAAAGCAGTAAGTGATGCATTTAAAATTCCAAAAATGTAGCATCTTCTTTTGCTTTAACCATGACTTAACGTTATTGCCAAATTTTCCCTGGGTATTTCCTTGTGGTTAATGTCATCACAGTGAAAAAAACTTTACGTAGGGGGATTTATTTCAGGGAAAGTATTTTTGAATATGAATTACTGTATTTATTCTGTTATTTATTTTTACTAAAATTTCTTTGTATTGTTTTGCAAGAGCATTAGAAGCGCTTTAAAAGGTTCTTTATGGAGGAAAAAGTAGTGAATGGCACTTGTGCTATGAGTGCTTTAGGCAGTTGTCCTCATATGTCTTTCATGGAAAGAGCATATCTTTGGCTAAAACGTTTTGTCTGTGATGGCCTTAATGAATGGGCTAAGATTTATACACACAGTTTTATATTCTTGTAGCTGGATTGTCTTTAAATGAGTTATTGTGGCAACAGCATTTGTTTATATTGTTGTATAGATCATTTTAGAGTGGTTTTACAACATCTGTGCACAAAAGAGGATTATGCTTTGGTTTTGAGTGGTTTTGGATATGTTTTTTTAATGCCAATTTGTCAAAATTAATATAAATTTGTGTAGAATAAGATTATTATGTTCTGGTAGGTTTGTCCTGCAAAGTGAATTTTATGATCTATGATGCCAGGGTAGGTAGTTTTTGTTCCTTTTCACCTTTAAACCTAGAAATATTTAAAGACCGTTTAAATTCTCAGAAAATTGAGGAAAATTTTCTCAACAAGACTGTGTAAGCTTTTTTTTCTGATTTTGTTATCCATATCCAGATAATCTGATATAATTTGCTTATTACTGCAAAACAAGTAATAGGAATAAGGCAAGTCATGCGACTATGACACCTCAAATCACTGGACTACTGAAATAAAATGCTTATTACTGACCTTCAGGTATTTGTTGTGTTCCCTTGAAAGTGATTGCACTGAGAGATTTCCTGGTTGGAAGGACAGTGTTCAGTTCAGTTCAGTGGCAAAATTGCCTTAACTTAAATGTTTTTAGGTTTTGCTCTTCAGATAACAGTACCTCTGTTTATGATGTACTTTATTCGCCAAAAAGCAAGACTTAGCATACAGAAATGCAGCCCTCAGACTTTGAATCAGCTAATTTGGGATTCTTGGCTTTTGAGTTTGTTTGCAACTATTTAAATTTTTAGTCTTCTTTCTACTTTTTGCTTATGAGTAGGAAAAAAAAGGCAATTTGATAAATCTTTCCAATGAATATCAATAAGGTAATGCTGTGAAACTCTGTCATAGAGAACTTTTTTTCTTTTTGTTGTTCTGTTCAAGATCGATGACTGAAATTTGAGGACAGGGAGAGAGCAGCCTGTAGAATTTATTGCTGAAGTTTTCACACTTTTCACATAGAATTCAAAATTCCTTGCATTTCATAATTCTTGTGTTATTCAGAGCTATGAAAGACAGAGGTCAGCAAATATTCTTCACAAAAAAATAGGATGCGTCTTTTCTTTTATCTCAGAAGTCGAAGGTTTACATGTGCTGCAAAGTGTCACAGGAACTTCTTGTGCTTTTCTTTGAAATACCTAACCATAATTGAGTGCTGATTATGTTGGCAGTTTTGATTAAATGCAGTTTTTGTGCTCTTATGACAGAATTACAAACAGAAATTCAAGATAAACTTCTCAAACTATTGAGAAGTTGTATTGTATTTTGAAAGGAAGTTCAGCAGTGGGTTGCCTCTGCCCTTCTTTATAAGATTTTGTATAAAAATACCCTCTCTTGTTAGTATTGATTTCTAAAAGAATGGATTAAGTATGTAGAAAAAAATACTGGTGTTTAATAGACTTTCTTACTTTTGCTGTTAAAAATGGTAGGTTTTAAAATTCTCCTACTTTCTTAATTAGCAAGAAAATTAAACTAGGAATGGAAAAACCTCTGTCTAAATCCACCATAGTTCTTTCTTTGGGAAGACTTACTGCAACATCTGTGGCTTGTGAGGTTATGTTCCCTGCTATAAATATAGAGTCCTCTAGAAAGTGAGGAGTCTAGAACATAAATGACGTTCCTGGCTGTTAAGGCATGTAAATGTAGGATAAAGCTGTATTTTCAGTAGCTGTGCTTCATAAATAGCCTTTCCATGATAAGAACAATGTGAAACTGAGCATTTTGTTACATAATTTTAAAAGATGAGGTATGCTCCCTAAATGAATGGGAGTGGGAGGAGCAGTCATTGATTGTGGCTTTTGTCCAGTGAGCCAGGAGTATAGTCCTGAAAAAAAGGAAACCATCACCAAAAAATGCAAGAAGAGTGAAGGGATTAAACACACCTTGTTTATGCTGTAAAAAATTCTGATGTGCAAGCAAACATAAGAAAGTTAAGAGGGTGGGAAAATCAAGGCTAGAGAAATCTTATCTAGGAACTTAAAGCAAAGCCTTCAGAATTTGTTTCTGTTTCATCATGATGAAGATTTTACTGCTTCTTGGCTGAGAATTTTGACAGGTCATTTCTGTGTTCCTAATATCACATTCAATGTGTTTTCAGGTGAGGTGATACTTGTGCATTTTGTCATCTCTTATGGGGTCTTTGCCCTTTCACATTTTTCTTGTTTCAGAAAATAGCACAGACTTTTCAATATTAAGTATTCTGTCCTGTTATGGTACTGTCCTTTCATATTCTGTACTTTCATGTACGGTTTCTAGAGTTTTTCCATGTGTACACAAGGTGGCAGAGAATCCCACTTAGCTCATACTTCTAAGGAAGGATTTGAAATCTAGCAAACACTGCTGCCAACCTGGAAGGAGTACTGGAACAGGTCTGTTTGGGTCTTGTTTTAAACTTGTTGTTGCAGAGTGTTACAGCCATCTCCCTCCTCCTCTTTTCCCCTTTCAAATTCCTTGCAAAATGTTGCTATCTTGAATCTGTCATCATAAGGAGAGTAGGACTTATTTTTTCTGGATTACACCGTTTGTATTCAGATTCCTGAGGTTACTGCGTGTATTCTAGCTTCTTGTCAATTTAAAATGTGCAAAGAAGGTCTCTGTTTTCTTAATGCTGTTAGGCTTTTTCCTTAAGCTTGTAAATTGATGAATAGCCACAGCAAAAGCTTGGAGTTGCAACACACTGGTGTTGAAGGAGCTGTCACTTCGAGATAGAGCCCTCTTTTGGTCTGTGATGAGTGAAGTTGAAGATTATTCTGCTGAATCCCATTTTGTATGTCTTACAGTGCCTGATTGAGAAGCTTGTTATTATTTCTCTGTAAAGAAAGATATATTTTGGAAAGGTAGCTAGCATGCCCAAATGCTTTGCTGTCAATAATCTCTTTGGTGTAATAACAACTTTGCAGTGTAAACCTATTCATTCACTAATTCAACCATATTTTTTGTTGTTTTATTTGAAGTCTATGCTTCTAAAATATTAAACAATATGTTTTGAGATGCCCCAACTTTACTGCTGCTGTAGAGTACCATGCGTGGAAGAGATGTATCTTGTGGTGTTTGTTCTTCTGAGGATCCATCGTCAGCCTGCGCATATCAGAGAAATGAGCTAGGAAAGTGACTGGTAGGCCGTGCTGTGTATTGTTTTGCTGCAGGAAATCATAGAATCATAGAATGCTTAAGGTTGGAAGGGACCTCTAGAGATCATCTAGTCCAACCCCCCTGCACACGCAGAGTCACCTAGAGCATGTGGCTCAGGACTGCGTCCAAGCGGGTTTGGAAGATCTCCAGAGAAGGAGACTCCACTGCCTAATCTTTGGTTCCACTGTTAAGGTATCTATGAAATTGTAAATTCATGATACATTGTTTAATAAAAAAAAAAAAAAAAAGTGTAGAGAATGATTTGGGGGGGTAAAAAAAAATTTAACTTTTGGTTTATTAATATGTTGATTTAGACTCCAAAACCAAGTGCAAATTACATTTTACTATTCTACATAGCTGCCTACCTACAAATGATCCAGAAGCTGTTATTCCAAGTTGATTGTTCAATGTTGTAAGAAAAAAAAAAATAGTCCAAATGTGAGCCACATAACAGTTAAGTAGTGCTGCTGCAGTTAGTACTGAGTGATGCGATGGCAGTTGGACATGGAGATGTTTGTAAAGAAAAGATAAAGAATGAAAGCGGTCTCTGCAGGATGGAACACACTTCCAGTGAGGCAGCATCACACACCTGGGCTGTAGAGATTAGTGCTTTGGGGTGAATTCTGGTAATAGAATGCATCTCCACTGGGGAAAAAAAAAACAAAAGAATGTGTGTTGTTCTTTCATTGTTAATCTGCACTTAATATTACGGGGGAAAAAAATATTTCTTGAGCTCTAACTTCTGGCTTATGTTTTAAAACAGCCATATCCAGTTTATTGAAAATAGTTCAACCTTTGAAAAGATTGCTGTCTGGTACGAAGCTTTTAATATAGTCTTTTTGTCCTGGATTAGACCACTTCTCAGTAAATGAAATAGCAGAATAGACAGTTTCCCTTAAAACGTTAAGCCCAGCAGAGTCTACCTGTCTTGCTATAAAAGTCTGACATTTTCCTGTCTGCGAATTGTGATGTTTAAAGTGTAACCACAAGCTCCACATAATCTAAGAATCTGAGCAAATTCTTACTGATATTTTGGAAAGGGAACCCCTACCAGTAATTTTAATTCCCAGAGCATGGGTACGTTAAAATGACAGACCTTGGGGCTTTAGACAAAATTAGGCTTTTAAAACCTCTAGGTATTGTACCTTATTTTTAGGTGCACTTCACCTATGAGAAAGGATAAAGTGATAATACATAGAAACCTGGTATTTTGGAATTTCTATTCTTGGAGGCTAGGCTCCAGTCTACTCTTAATGTTCCATTTTAAGAAGCTTCCAAGCAAATTAGACGGGTTTACAGTGCCTGACATTCTCAGTCTTGGTGGTGGTGCCAGGGAATGTGCACGCTACTATTGCCAAAGATCAGGAACTGCATGAAAATGTTCTCAATATATTTCAGTGTTTTAGTTAAGTCTCAGATGGGAAAGTCTGGGAACATAAGCATTGAATTTGACACAACTAGACTTTTAGGATGATCCTGGCATGGTTAATTACCCTTCATCCTTTCAAGTAAGGTATTGTAACTTGAATGAAATGCTCTTTTCTCGGTGGGTGGTGAGTAGTGAATGGTTAGAAGAAAGTAAAATTCTGAAGTGAGATCATGTCTGCTTTGGGTGGACTTCAGATTCCATAGCCCTCTGAGGAAGAAAGGAGCCTGCAGCCAGAACCCCCAGAAGGTAGCGTCCTCCCTGGTGGTGCAGCGTGCTGCACAGGACTCTGTGCTTTGTTGCCCCTGCAGTGGTCGTGTTCACCAGTGGCACAGTTAAATGTTCTGGGTTGTTCTGGAAAAGGCAGAAATTTAAAACACTTTCTCTTCAGGGGTAGAATTGTGCAAGCTTTTGACAAACAACATCTGCTAGGGGATGAGGATTCAGAAAAGTGTTGTGTCCATGTTTCTGCAAATGTAGTTTTGAAACAATGTGAAAGCTCTAAAGATGCAAAGGGAAAGATATTTTCAAAATTGACTGGTCCGTCTTCAGTACCCAAATGCAAACAGAAGAGCTCTTTAAATTGGAAGTTAGGAAGTTACCATCCGACCAGTAATTCCTGTAACTGCTGACACATCTGTGTTCCTGTTCCTTTTAGGAAAGAAAGTTAGGAGTAAATCGTAACTGAAGTAATGTTTTTATCTTTGTAATGAAATGTGTAGTCAATAACCGCTAATATTTAGTAACTTGAACAGCTCAAACCAGATTACAAGAATCTGTATCTTAAATGAAAGGCATAGAAATGATTTTAACAATTTTTTTTTTTAGTTTTATTTTTTTTTTCTAGGTACTAAAAATAAAGTGTTTTTTTTTTTTTAACTTTTGTTGATTAAAGACAAAGCTCTAGCTTCTAGAAATTTTTATGGCACATAAAGGAGCATAATAGAAAGCTGTTCCTATCCATCAATCAAAGAAGGGAAAAATTTCAATGTTGATCATTGGTCATCATTCCAATGGTTGATCATTCATCATGAAACTTAGTATAGAAATCATATAGCTGTAAAAGTTGTTTTTTGTAGTTCAGCATATACTTTAAGTATTAAATGGGTATTTCTGACAGGAGGAATCTCAACTATTTTTCCAATGCCTACGCTGCGGCAGTCAGTGCTGTGGACCCAGATGCTGGAAATGGAGAGCTCTGCATTAAGGTTCCCTCGGAGCTGTGGAAACATGTTGATGGTAAAGTAAACAGATGATACTGAAAGCTTGATTTAAGGTGCCATGTAGCTGTTAGCTGGGAGTTTGCATAGGTAGATAGTGACTTTAAATAAATCTAAGTAGCCTTACGTTATTTTATAAATATAATGGAAATGTTGGTTATTGTTTTCTTTTTCCTTATTCATATCTTTCCAGCTAAAGTCTGAAAATACATTTATGCTTTCTGGTAGTATGGAAAAGTGGCTGCAGAAAGGGCCTCTCAGCACTTTTTAAATTAAAATCAAGTTGATTGGGGGTCGGGATCCCATAAGTATAGGTATAATGAGATGTGTTGGATGCTAAACTGAAACTGCTTGAAGCTACTTGCAGTATGCATGAGCAGATAAAAGAAAGAATTGGCAAAGATTTGTCTATTTACATGTTATTTAAAATCATTTATTATAATTTAAAGGAGGGTCACTGTAAGATTACTTTGAGAGTGGAAAAACAGCCTACTTTGTAAACAGGAATACAAAGTCCTGGAACAAATTACTGTTTTAATAAGTTGCTTTCCATAGTTGATAATTTTCTTATATGTTTCTGTTAGTTTCTTATATTAGTGGTTTTGCTAGATTTCATCATTTTCTCCTTTGAATTTGTGAGATTTGTGGTAACAGGAGGAGAAAAAAAATGTATCGTGAGACTGATTCCTGCAGTGTGTCAGGTACATCGTAACAGGAAGATACTTTTTTTTTTTTTTTTGGTATCTTCTTTTAACTTTTAAGTTACTGTTGTTTTACTTCTATCAGAGTATTCAGTTGGGTACAATTGTTCTTTCCAAAGTTTGAATGCCAAAATTTGGCAAGACTTTTAGGCTAAATTTCACAATACTGGCAAGGATTACCAATGTTGGCAATGGCAAGAATTTCTTTCCTTGCCAGTCTAATTCATAGGTGAGATTTCTGTGAAACTAAACCAAAGCCAGTGCAGTTACAGAGAAAGCTTAACTATAATATGATGATGATAAAATGTCTTTTAGGAATGTTTGTTGCAGGCATGTTTATATTTGATTAAAAACTGCAACTGGAATTATATTTCATCTTCCAACTCCCCAATAGTAGAGAATCTTTATGCAATTTTTGTACCCTAACAATGATCTCCCTCTGTAGAAAGTTACTTCAGTAGGCTAAAAAATATATATATGAATTTGTATCTTTTAATTTAAACTTAAGAAGTCTCTAGGTCTGTACATTCATCTGCGAATGAACATGAATGATGAAGAGAATGGATAATCTTGGTAAGACTAAGATTGCAGAACTGAATTATTCCTCTGAAATAACTTTGGCAAAATTATGTATTTACTCTAATTTCTGTTTTACTGCTGTAGAGTTAAAAGTCCTAAAGGTGCATATAAATTTTTCTCTGGACCAGCCAAAAGGAGGGCTTCATTTTGTGGTACCCAATATGGAAGGCAGCATGGCAGAGAGAGGGGCTCATGTGTTCTCATGCGGTTATCAAAACTCTACAAGGTAAGAAAAAAGTCTTTACAAGTTAATTAGTGTAAACATTTTCTTAATTAATCTCCAAGGGTAGGGGTTATAAGTAATTTTTCTCAATTCTCATATAGTTTCTTTTAAGATGGTGGCAAGGCAGCTTTGAGAGCTGGATGCTATGTGAGATCAGCGTGTAGTAGATGTCAATATCCAAACTATTTAAGAAGATAGTTTAGAATTTGAGAGAAACATCATCTGTGAAAAAGAGAAATATAATTATTAACCATTTTCCCCCAATCTTAATTCCCCTAGGTTTTGGTTTCCTTGCGTTGATTCATATTCTGAGTTGTGTACCTGGAAACTTGAGTATACTGTAGATGCTGCAATGGTGGCCGTTTCAAATGGAGATTTGGTGGAAACTGTGTATACCCATGATATGAGAAAGAAGACTTTTCATTACATGCTGACGATTCCAACTGCAGCTTCTAACATCTCCCTGGCCATAGGACCTTTTGAAATCCTTGTTGATCCATATATGCATGAGGTAATCATCTTCATAGAGATTTTTTTTTTGTAAAGAATTTGTAACTATTTTTATGTTGTTGCCTATAGTGAGGTCCAATAAATATTGATTAAAAACATAGTTGTATATAGATACGGCCTGTGTTAGTATCGTTATGATAAAATTTGTCCAGTAATGCCTGTATTTAAAGTTCTTTACCAGCAAAGCAAAGCCTTTGAAGGAGCAGTACTTTTAAATCCTTTAAATGAGCAATAGTTCCATTTAGGCCTGAATTTGTGGGGCTAATTTACTTGTAGTTGGTAACAATGGGTTTCCCAAAATCGCTTTAAAGCCATCCCATTAGTTGTGGTAGCTAAAAATCATTGCAACACAGTTCAGTAGTATGCCAAGTTAAGTTGGACATTTAGACATAGTATTTTCATTCTTAGGAGATTATTTTGTTAGTCCGTTGTGGTGAAGTCTGCTAACTTGTTTTTATATATATTTATATACATTTATGTATTTATATAGGATCATTTATATTTATTTTTATTTTTTTATATTCTGTTAGTAAAAGTGCTCTTTCTGTGGCAGCACTATTTTTTTTTTTTACATTATGTAATAAACTCGTTATTTATGGGTTTAAATATTTTCATCAGTCTTGTACTAAGTTTTTTCGTTTGTTTTTAGGTGACACACTTTTGCTTACCCCAGCTTCTCCCACTGCTCAAACACACCACATCATACCTTCACGAGGTGTTTGAGTTTTATGAGGAGATTCTTACCTGTCGCTATCCGTACTCCTGTTTCAAGACTGTTTTCATAGATGAAGCATATGTTGAAGTAGCTGCTTACGCATCCATGAGTATTTTTAGGTTAGTATTTGAGAAAATTATACCTTCTAAAAATATGGGCTTAGAAACACCAGATCCAAGACTACTGAGATATACCTGAAGCCTGTATTACTTTTAGAGCCTGAGCTTTAGGCTTCCGAGTTTAAAAAAGTGAGTTTTGTTAGCAGTATAGGCTTTTATATATATATATATGTGTGTGTGTGTGTGTGTATGTGTATATACATATATATATATATATATATATACACGTGTGTGTATATATATATACACATATATATATGTGTGTGTGTATATATATATACACATATATATATGTGTGTGTGTATATGTAAATACACATACACATGCACATTTTTTGCAGAGATGCTGAATTTGTCTCTTTAATAAAAATGGCCAGGAGTTTTCATTCTGCATTAGAGATGTCATACATTAAATATTTAAGATCAACTTTAAATATTTAAGATCAACTGAAGTGCAGAAGTTTGGTTATGTTTTGTTTTCCTTCAGCTGGGAGAGTGTGTGTCATGAATCCTAAACAGACTGATCAGTTAAAACAACTACTTTGGCTCTGTACAAAGAATTCTGTATTTGTGATAATGACAGGAGACCTGCCTGTATTAAGATTATTAAAGAAAAGATGTTAATATCTCTTAGGAAAATCCCTGGAGGCTTTATTTCTTTTGCTTTTTAAAACAAAGGTCTCTATTTCAATTTTTTGTAGGCTGTGCTCATATTATGTTGTTTTCTTTTTATGGGGTCTAGCACAAATCTCCTACACAGCGCAATGATTATAGATGAAACTCCACTGACAAGGAGGTGTTTAGCACAGGCTTTGGCCCAGCAGTTTTTTGGATGTTTTATATCCAGAATGTCTTGGTAAGTACTGTCTAAAAAATGCTAAAAATTCCGGAAACCAAAATTTGAATTTGCATGTGACATTTTACCTGGGGAATAAGTGAAGCAACTGTAGAAGAAATAAAAATAAATAAAGCAGAAGGATAATAAAATGAGCACCGAGAATGAAAATTGAGGAGGAGGCTTTTTGTTTGAAAGGGGATTAGGAGATACCAAGGTTCCAGCGATGGTTATGGTTGAACATGTCCTCTCTCTGAAATCATTGCCTCTGAATGCTGTAGTAAGCTTTGGCATCTGGAAATGAGACAGGGAGGAGATTCTTTCCTATCATCAGGTAAATTTTATCAGATAGTTTGGATAATGAAGTGCAATCTACATAGGAAATACTTATTGAGTGGCAGAACTCATAAATTAAGGAGAAGTTCAAGAGGAGGAGAATGGAGAAATGAATACTGCATAGCTAAATTGGTTGGGTGTTAAGCTCCCCATCACTCCTTCCCACAGAGTATGTCCTGCATCATTTTTTTTTCAAAGTTTTGGTCAGTGTTTATTTTAAAGCCTTTTGCCTTCATTTCAGCTACAAAGGGCCTGTTATATAACACACGGAGTATTGTGTGCAGTTCTGGACTCCCCAGTACAAGAGGGACGTGGAGCTTCTAGAGAGGGTTCCGCGTAGAGCAACAAAGATGATTAAGGGACTGGAGCATCTATCATATGAGGAAAGACTAAGCAAGCAGGGTCTGTTTAGCCTGGAGAAGAGAACACTGAGAGGGGATCTGATCAATATGTACAAGTACTTGAGCGGACAATGTAAAGAGGATGAGTTCAAACTCTTCTCAGTGGTGGCCAGTGACAGGACAAGGGGTAATGGGTACAAGCTGAAACACAGGAAGGTCCATCTCCATGTGAGGAAGAACTTCTTTCCTGTGAGGGTGACAGAGCCCTGGCACAGGCTGCCCAGAGAGGCTGTGGCATCTCCTTCTCTGGAGATCTTCCAAACCCGCGTGGGTGCCACCCTGTGCCCCGTGCTCTGAGTGTCCCTGCTGGAGCAGGGGGGTTGCACTAGGTGATCTCTAGAGGTCCCTTCCAACCTCAGTCATTCTGGGATTCTGTAAAGTTGCATACAGTGTACGTCCCAGAGAACCCTTAGCTTAAAAACCAAACCAACATAAACAGAGGTTCGTACTAGTTTAATTTCTGTCTGCTTGAAACTTCTTTGGTAGGTGTGAGGAAGCATTTCCCCAGCAAAGCATCTTCATCTCCCTTGTGATGACTCCCTTCCATAGGGTTCATATCATCACACTCTGTATGTGACTCTAACATTTAGCTTCCTAACTTGTGTTCACCTGGTAGTTTTTCCTCTTAGCCCTCAAAACAGGCCTTTAACTACTACTGTCCACCAAATTGTGAGCTAGGCAAGGAAGGAAGAAAACCAGGCAGGGAAGAATCAGAAAAATACGTGTGCACATGAAACAAATGAGTATCAGGTAATTAAGACTGTAGATTAACCACTCTTTTAACTTCAGTGTCCATTTCCACTGTCTTATTGTTACTGTGTCAGCTAAAGTAGTTTAGTTTAATATTTTAATCTGGGCTTTGGTGGTACAAGTTGAGTTTTTATTGGCTTTTCAGTTTCATCGGTCCCTTGTAGGTGCCAAGTTACATAAATTGGTTCACAGTTCATCAGACTTCTATTGACTTAGAGAAGTTATATAACCTGCTGAAACTTGTGGCTATTTTGAGCTGGTCAAAAATACCATCTCTTACGAAATACCTGCTGAAGTGCTACAATTCTTGCTTCTTTCTTCTTATAGGTCTGATGAGTGGGTGCTAAAGGGAATTTCAGGCTATATTTATGGCCTTTGGATGAAGAAAACCTTTGGTGTTAACGAGTATCGCCACTGGATTAAACAGGTGATACACTATAAGCAGCATTTTTCTATACATTTCAATCATTTTGCTTCAAAGATGACTGTATAAAAGCAGAAGATAATATAGTTCTGCATTGCAATCTAAAGACAGGTTCAGTAGAAATAAAACCTAGTAAAACTATGTACCCTACTTTCTACAAAGAAAAAATACTAAGCATATTAACCAAAATAAATTTCTGTGACTGCCTTATGAATAATAATTTTCACTGTCTCCCTGTTCAATTATTTCTTCTCTTTTTGTTTGAGTTTTTGCAAAAAAAAATGTGTTAGTCAAGAGAGACATTCTTCTGTGCCCAGATACTTTTCCGCTTGCTTTCTTAAAGACTTTTTATGTACCTTCTTTTGAAATGAAAAGTATTGTGGATGGTTTTGGAGATGGGAATGAGATGGATGGAATTATTTGGCTTGAAGATTTTGGAGTTCTTGATGGAACGTAATAGATTTTTACATTTCCATTATAAAACTTATTTTTACATTTCTGTTAATAATCATCTATTTTTGAAAAGAATGTCCTGCCTGTACCATAATTTTTCAAATGCAATGCTAGGAAGCAGGTAAAGATTGAGAGGTGCTGTTGTTGTATCCTCCATTTCTGCAGTGAGCATCCTTACTGCTTTGCATGTAGTATCAATACATCAAAGCAATATGTCAGCATGTATCAGCATTTGGAAACTTCTGGTATAACATGGAGTTCCAGATAGGCACCAATTCATTGTACCTATCACATTGTGCACACTCAGCCTGTTTTGATTTGGTTCAGCAGCCGTGTTAGCCGTTGGAGAGAATGAGTCCACGCTGACATCGTGCTTCAGTGCGCTTGTTCCTATGGGCACAACACCACACCATTTCAAAAGCAAGTTCCAGTTCAGTGTAGGCTTCTCTCTGGCTTAAACATGGGTCAAGGTGACCATCTATCTGCTGCAGTCTGCTGTGTGAATACACCCAGTGTTGTTTTCCACTGCACGGAAATGGTGAATACCTTTATGGCTCAGAGACAACCTGTTCTGTAAATTATGATATTTGGGCATAATGGAGTGGAATTTTAACTGCTATTTTTAATGTCTTGTCATTGTTTGCTGTACTGAGGAACATCCCTGATTTTAAAGAACTATGTGTGTTTGTAAACATTTCATTAGGAGTTAGGACAATGAGAAAACAAAAGCTTTTTTTTTTTTTTAATAGCCCACTAGTTTTTGAAATTATGCTTACTTGCCTATGTTGTACTTTTTAGGAGCTAGATCAAATAGTGGCATACGAACTGAAGACTGGTGGAGTTTTGCTGCATCCAATATTCGGAGCAGGAAAAGAGAAAGACAAGTATGTTTATTTAAGCCACAAATCATTACAGGGTATGTTTTTTTGGGGCCATTAATACATGCCTTGGGTGTGTTGTGCGGCACAAGGCCAAATGCTGCAGAACTTGAGCTGCCCCAGGCATGTATTACCAGTCCCATAAAGCACATCTTCAGTATACTGTATCACTGTTGTTCTAGTTTTCTCTCCCTTGAAACCTTGGAGAGAATTAAGTACGATAAATGTTTTTAATAGTGTTATAACACTGCTTATTAGTACGAGGATGAGAGAGAAGATGGAGCCAGAATTTTGACTTAAGTTATTTCTGGAGTGATTAGTAACCTTTAGGCTTTTTCAGGTATCTTCAGTTTTCAGCATTTTTTTTTTTTTCCTGCTCTTTTTCCACTGTCACTTAGCACCTTGCAATCTTAAACTGAAATTACATCATATCAGTTGGGGAGAGGGGAGGGAAAATAGTACTAGACCCATCTGTGAAGCACTCACTGATAAATATGGGTTGGCTGTGTCTGTACTTTCTCAATTCATGTAACTTCAGTAGTGCTCGCCTAAGAAATCTCCCCTTACACCTTTCTAGATACTCCAGTACTGCCCACTCTAGTGCTAAGCACTGGAGGTGGGAGACTACTTCTGTAAGCCAGATCTATGAAATGATCCAGGCTTCAGTGATAACATTGGTAGGCTTTATTTTTTGCCTTTGGATAGATTAATCTGGGTTTTGACACGGCCTCACAGGCAGTTGTCCTGTTGCATTTAGTGTCAGGAAAGGACCGTGAAGCTGGGAATATGCAGGTGAAGTGGGAAAATATGGGACCTTCTTAAATTCTTATTGCTGCAGAAGTCCCTACGTGATGGAAATAAAACCGCATTTATCTATACTTTGCTTTTGAAAGTGTGCAAATCCAGGGTTTTGTCCAGTTAAAATAAAATGCCATGGGCTTGAAATTGAATGAAGTATACAAATAACCAAATTAAAATTCAAATAATGATCTCTCTTTGTGAGATCAAAAAGAAGAAGGAAGAGTCTTGTAAAATGGGACCTAGGATATATTGGCCAGTTTCCCAGCCAGGTGAATCTTCACCAACTACAGAGTTTTCTGGATGCTATCAGTCCTGGATTCAGCTCCTGTGTTTGCATGCCAGGTCATTACTCAGTTTTACCTGTCTGCTTATGATAGATTTAGATTTAGTTCACTGCCCTGTTCTTGCAAGCAGGGAGGCAGTAGTTAGATGATCTTGCTCCTGAAAACAAGTCACAGCTAGTGGCAGTAATTTTAGGTATCCTGTTGATGATGTCTTTGTTTAAACAAAATTTAGGGTCCTTAATTAGGTCTTGGCAAGCTTTTTAATTGGCAGCAATACAGTTTGGGAGCATATTAACCTATACAGAGAAACTGAATTCAGATTAATAGGGTTACAGCAAACATGAAAAAGGGCACTTTTTTTTTTTTTTTAAAGGCATTTGCTAGAAAATAAATTTAACACTTAAGAAGCATTTGTGTTAAGTGTTTATTAGCTTTATATAGTTATTTTAGATTTGGACACAATTGACAGAGTCTTATTCTCATGTTGCTAAATGTCCATTTTGCCAGTGAGTGATGCATTACTACTAGATACTCTGTTTCTCTACATCTATTTCACTACTGCATTCTTCATTATATTTTGGACTTGTTAATTGTAACATCACTTAAAAATAGCAAGTTGGCATTTATTTCTTCTTGATTGCAAAAATTCGTTGTGTGTAAGTTAATTTATGCATTTCTGCCTTTGGGAAATGATGCCTATTCAGGGAGGGCATTTTTATAATAGCAATTGCTAGACTATTTTCCTCCAACATTTTTTTTTTGTGTGTGTGTTTCTATATTATAGTGATTATGATATGGTTTCCTGCCAGTCATATTTGCATTACAGCATTCCCAAATCATAATAGTGATTTAGGTTTTTTAGGTTTTTAAAGTAAAAGAAGCATATTGACGTATTTATCTTAAATGTCTGGAACACGTTCAAGACCATGAATGTTACAGATGTTCTTTGGGAGAGGTAGTTTTTTTTTCAGTTTCACAAAAGTTCTAGGACCTTATTGCTAATTTTGAACCTGATTTAATGAAAGCTTAATACAAGTTTAAAAAGTGAAGGAAAATAAAATTGTAAGAGTTCTGTTGACATTGAATGAGTTACAAAATATACCTCTTGAATGCAAACAGACTGGTATTAGTATTGATTTGTGGTTAAATAATGTGACTAGTACCAAAATCAATCAGCACTTAGTAAAATTAAGCAGGCCAAGAATGTGGGTTCTGGCTTGGTTGCAGTTACCAAGAAAAGAATTTACCAATCAAGTGTATAATTTGAATCTGGACAAACTTTTTATACTGAAACCAAATTATTATATAATATCTGAGCCACAACGTTGGTTTCCTTCTTACATTAAAATTCTTTGATGATTACTAATTCTTTCATAGCCTGGAGCACAGAAGTGTTATCCAGAATAGCAGGACAGTTTGATAAGAAGTTTAATCTGCCTACCTACTCAACAGCAAGCAGTAATTCCAACTACCTTCTGATTCATATAATCAATCCACGTAAAAAGTGTAGCCGTTGCTTAAATGTAGACAGACTTTTGTTCTTGTATCTTAATATATTTAAATAGACATGCATTGGTGAAGTCAAGGAAGTTCTCCACTAAGTAAAAAGATGGAAAAAATATTAGGCAGCTGCAGCTTCTTCGGTGCCTTCCATCTCCTGAAATGTCAAGTGCATTGAGAGATTGGTTGAAAGTTAAGCTATTCTGTTCAGTAGGTCTTGGAGGATCTGTGTTTTCCTGAGATAGCTGGCCCTGAAAGGTCAGGCTTGTTGCTCTTGTCTTGATTACTAGGGTGCACAAATTATCTTCTGTCTTGCAGTTTCTTCTCCTAAAGCCATAGATCAAATGTAGTGTCCCGTTTGTCTTCAAATCATTTAATTAAGTTACCTATAGGCAAGAATCACCTGGGGAGATCACCTGAAGGTAGTGGTGGTGGTGATTCAAACACAGAAATTTTCAGGTATTTGGTATTTTCTGTGAAGCAAAGCTAACTTGTGAGTCTCCAACAACCAGCATAAAACAGATCCAGATTTCTGCTACTTAAAAAGTAAACATTATGGGACAATTTTCTTAAGGTTTTTGTTACTTGTTCATGGAAAACTTAACTGCTTTATTAAAAAAAAAAAAAAAAAAAAAAAAAAAGGCAGGAAAAAAGGTAGCACAAGAATATGCAGTTGCCACAGTCTTCATTCCCTATAGAAATAAACTCACATTTGCAAATGTAATTATCTCAAAAGAAAATCTCAAATAATTGAGAAATAGATAAAAGTCGTTATATCTCTCAAGCGTAGTATTAGACTTACTTTTCTACGTTTAAGAGAGCTAATGTTCTTCAGTGTAAAGCTTGATGGAGATAATTGGTTTCAAAACTTAGCCTAATTAGGCCTTTACCATTTTTTTGGGTTTGTTTTACAGCCACTAAGACTGCCCTGAACATTTATTTTAAATCAGTTCTGCTTTAAAAAATGTTCAGGATTTCACCATATGTTTGTCTTCTGATATCAGCTGAAATTAAACCATTTCAAATATTTTGCTTATAGACGCAAAGGGTATGTCTGCCCAGGAATTCTATAGAGTTATGAGGGCGAACAGATATAGTTCAAGTTATGGCAACAGTGTGGCTGCTGTTACATGTTAGATGCACAGTCTTCCTTGGCACAAAATCTGATTTAGAAGACATTTAAATGCCAAAGTACTGAAAACATAAAGTTGCTAGCTAAAATAAAAACCAAGCATTTCCTTTGGCCTATCCCATGAAAGTCTGCCATGATCCTTAGAACGCTTACTTTTCTTTAGCTGCAACCATTATTTAATTAGGTATGAAATATTCAAGATGTACAATTACTTTTAAAGAGATACAGAGCTCAGAGAGGATCAATTCAAGTGTAACTCCTGGACTCGAGTGATAGATTCTTTGCCCTGGTTTAGTGCTATCACTGTGTTTTTCAGAATTTATTTATTACCTGGCTCTATTAAGTTCTTGCTGTGGGCAGTTAACTCATGCAACTTTTTCATACAGATGTGCAATCGTTACCACCCTGTCAGAATTAGAAAGTGGTAGAAGCAATGTGAATTTTGGTGTACATTTGTCTTGGTTGCTAAAAGTTCTTTTATATTTCACGCCATAAAACTCAAAATAGAGAGTTCCTTTTTTTATTATTTTATTTTATTTTTTTATTTTCCAGCCCCGCATCACACTTACATTTTTCTATCAAACACCCCCATACACTGTCATGGGAATATTATACCATGTTCCAGTGTAAAGCACATCTTGTGATGAGACTGATTGAGAACAGGATCAGCATGGAGTTCATGTTACAGGTATGTATGGAAATACTCATGTAGGATAGAGACAATTTTTTTTGGCTTAAATTGCTGTTTATAAAATGAAGTTTGGGGAAAAACAAGTCACCATAGAGTTCTGTTTGTATTTTCAGTTTCAGCAGGATAGAATTAACATAAAATGTAGGACGTTGGTGTCAGAATAAGATTAGCTATTATATTTTCATATATAACTAGTAATATGTCTTATATATTGCACATATCTTTGATATTAAAAAAAATTCATTGCCTTTACTTATCATGACTTGTTTACTGACCCATAATTAGTGTTCCTGTGGGCTAATGTAATAAAATTTATAAATAATGAAAGTAATTAGAATACAGTTTTTGTTCTCTTCCCTCCATAAAATTCTCAGTGCCAGCAGGAGTGTAAACCATTGTATTTAAGCAAAACACTCCTTCACCCGGTATTATCATTTGGCCTTGAAAAGCCACCACTGCTTGCAGTGAGTAGCGTCTTAAACTATGGCCATGAATTGTGCCTTAGATGTGCTGAAAGCTGGAGAACAGAGACCAAAATGTATTCCTATGAATTTAAATTCAACTCTCTTTATTAAAAAGCTATGTGTAAACTTGTGCCTGTAGCAGTGATGAGAAAACGTTTTAGCTTATTTTTCATAACCTAGTAAACATTTCTCTGCTAAAATGCTGAGGGTATTGCTTTTGTTTCAGCTTCAGTGTTTATTTTTCCTCAGTATCAGTGCTTTAAGTGTAGATACTATCTGTAAATCACCATTCTGTTATTTTAATAGACATTTTTTTTTTTTTCTGAAGCCAGATAGTAACGATTGATTTTATTCACCTTTTGGTTGCAGTTCAGCTGGAGTTAAACAGAAAAGCTTATTTTATGTATTGAAGTTCTTAGGGAAGGTAATGAAAGTAACTTTTTATTGTTTTAGGTTTTCAACAAGTTGTTGAGTCTGGCCAGCACTGCTTCGTCTCAGAAGTTCCAGTCGCACATGTGGAGTCAGATGTTGGTTTCCACATCTGGGTTTTTGAAATCTATCTCAAATGTCTCTGGCAAAGACATCCAACCTTTAATAAAGCAGTGGGTGTATCCTTTTTATTCTTGGTCTGGATTGTTAATGCAGAGAATGAATTTGTTGTCTTTTAATTGGCGCTGTTAAAGGAATGTGAAGAAAGAGAGGAAATACCTTTGCTTTAAACTGTTAAGTACATTGTTCTTTGAATCAGAAATAGTTACAAGCCTGAGGTTCACAGCCCTTTCTTAGTCATTTAGAGTGTACAGACTTTTTGGGTGTCCTTTACTAGAAGGGGTGGCTATGTTTTTTAAGATTTACTTTGAAAGAAGCACAAGAACTCTGGTGGAATTTAAGGCCAAATTATACTAAAGAGATCCAGAGGATGCTGCCCAAAAAATATGCTGAAGTCTGACATGGAAAATGCTATAGTCTGGTGCATTTTCAGATGTGATTTCCAGTAAATCACTCTGAAATAAGTAATGTAAGATCACTGCTAATTTAAAATATGTTAACACTTAATATATTGCTTGGTAGTATGTATTAGTATTAAACTTTCTAATAAAATAAGCATGACTGCAGGTGAAGTCATACATACATACATAACTGCAGCAAAACCACATTAACAGAAAACAGAATTGGATATATGTGTTCAGGCTTATGTATTTGAAATTATTTTGCCATAAATAACATTCTAATTTCTCAGTATCTAAGCTAACAAACACTCCAAAATTAGTATTTAGAAATAATGTGGCATGTTAGTATAATATGTGGATCTAAATACAAATACCCATTAGGTCTTTCCTACATCACATTGGTTGTTCTAATCACCATACTTAGGGCCAAGCACTTGGAAAATAGTGAGGTTTTATCTGTACATGAACACTCCATTAAAATACCTTATGGCAAAGTCGAGGACTTCAGTAAATGCAGCCGCTCTGAACAGAACCAGTCTGCCCATATTTTGGCAGAAAAGCTACCTGAGAATAAGATGTCTTTTTGAGTCAGGCAACTCTTCCATTAGATGTCAGGACATTAAAATAAAAAGGCTTTCCTTCCTTGCTTTTGTCAAGTTAATGTCTTACATAAGTTAACATTAATGAACTCCCCTGAGTTTTATTTAGCTGAAATGTATCAGAAAGTAGACATATTTGAATTACACATACATATTTGAATTGAGACACATTTCATAATGACTTTCTTCTTTATAGATGATTTTTACTGTGCTTCACAATATCCAACAGAATATTCTGGTTTTTTTAATGTGTTTTATGAATGTATCTATAAAAATTATATTTTAAAAATAATGAAAATGTTCTCTCAGGACAGTGCTTTAAATCTGGTGTTACTGGAAGAAATGTAGAAATTTTAATTCCTGATTCTCTTGAAACAAGAAATTCTAAGAATGAACAAGCATAAAGCAAATATAAAAAGTGAGTGAAGACACTCTTATGACTCCTGTCTCATGCTGTAGAATTCCTATACGGCTTTTTAGCGATCAGAGTGGAGTGGTAAAATTTTATGGTAGCTTTGCATTTAATAGAAAACGGAATGTATTGGAATTGGAAATCAAGCAAGATTACACATCTCCTGGGACTCAAAAATATGTGGTAAGGTCAATTTTCCATATTTTACATAAATTTGAGTAGGAGTGTGTATTAATAAACATGTTTTTTAATGCTAATATAATTTCTTGAACATTAAGGGTCCTCTTAAAGTGACAGTGCAAGAACTTGATGGATCGTTCAACCATACGTTGCAGATTGAAGAAAATAGTCTTAAACATGATATACCTTGCCATTCTAAAAGTAGAAGGTAAGAATATATGAACTGAATAGACATGAGTGCAGCTGTATGAAAAGCTACAGTATATTGATAGATATCTGCATTTTAACTTTTGTAATTTTATTTTTTTTTAATTCTACTTAATAAGACTTACCTATAACGTATAAAAAGAAAAAAAAAACTATTCCTTGCCTTTCATGGATGGCAGGAAACATAACTTATGATTTAAAACTATATATAAAAAATAATTTTTTTACAGAACTTTTATAAAGATCTTGTATAAGAGTTGAACGAGAAATCTCTGTTCATCAGATTATTCATACTGCCTTTGAATGGGATATCTCAGTTAGAGGGAAGACAAATGTAGGCAGCCAGGCATATTTCCAGTGAGGATGTTTGAATAAGACATGTAATTTTCATTTTTGTTTACAGTTGCGGGGCTGTTCACAAAGCCTAATGATCAAGAAAAATATTTCTTAAATAGATTTTCTCTGTTTCTAACACATTTTTAATAACTACTTTGGCTCCTACTTTTCAAAGATGTGTTCATGTGTAATTTTTAATGTGTTGGGAATGTGTCTTAAGCTAATGGAAAATATCGATGAATATCTTTTAAACAGTGATACACTGTCAACTCTCAGTCTTCTCTGTGAATGTTCTTTCCTGGACCAAAGATTATTGTTATGTGTGATAAAAGACACAGAGAAGACTTTTGCCAAGTTGAACTCTATTTATGCATACATATGTTGTTATGTAATTTTCTTTTTTTTTTTTTTTTTTTTTTTTTTTTTTTT
>VZSV01000030.1:4660385-4765602 GCA_013398735.1 Nothocercus julius
ATTTCAGATATTCTACAAATGTAAATAGAAATAGCTGTCATACCATACAGATGTTCTTTTGGATAAACCTTCCTCATTTCCTCTTCTAACCCAGTTCAGTGTCTGCGATCGATTTTTGCATGGCAAACTGTGGAAGAGAGGTTGTTATTAGCTTTAGTTTATATTTGCTGCTCCCGCAAAAGATTTGTGCACAAATATGAGTAGTAAAGTATAAAAGGTTTCTTTTGATTGGAATGTCTTTATCTTTGGGACTGTTAAAAATTAATGGTCCGTTTCACCTTTAGGCTAGTCCTTTAAGTCCGTTCTATAAATACGTTCAGTTTACAGTCATTTGGCCTGGCAATTCTATGCAAATAAATGATCACTCTTGTCAACTTTCCATACATGAGCGTGTGTTTGTAAAGCAGGTTTATTGCTGAAAAATCGGTATATAAATACCTAGCTTACTTCCACCAGACTTTCTCTGTTAGGTGTGTTTCTTTTGGTAGTTTTGAACTGTAGCAGGTGATCGAGTTTTACTTTGCTGTGCAAGTTAGGGTGTCTAGGGGTCAGACTCAACTTGAGAGGTTGAGACTCAACTTGAGACTCAACTTGAGAGGTTGTAGAGTTGGAGTTGTTCCTCATTTTGTAGAAAACCTCTGAAAATCCCTTCCAACTTTAACTTGTTTGTGATTCTTTGGCTCTCTGTATTGCAAGTATAATAAAAAGTCAGAATATATTTTAATTTTTGTAGTCTCGCAATGCTGTAAGCCACCATTAATGTTTTTCATGTCCGTTTTAGTGCTGACTCCCCTTTGCTCTGGATAAGAATAGATCCTGATATGTCAGTCCTGAGGAAGGTTGAATTTGAACAATCTGATTTCATGTGGCAATATCAGCTTCGATATGAGAGAGATGTGGTAGCCCAGGAAGAAGCCATCCTGGCACTGGAAAAATTCCCCACTCCGGCATCACGGCTTGCGCTGACTGATATCCTAGAACAAGAGCAGTGCTTCTACCGAGTGAGAATGCTGGCCTGCTTCTGCCTTGCAAAGGTGAGAATAAGAAGAAGGAAATAATGAAAGAAATCTGCTAGACGCTGTAACCATTTGAAAAAGAGTCAAAACTCACCTCAGTCCTTAAAAATTGGCTTGATATTTGGCCTCTTAAAAGTATTTGCCAAATATTTTTTAACATGACTGATTTGAGGAGAGAGCTGTATTATTTTAGTCTGTAAATGGAGACTGCAGAATGCTTCCGTAATTGTCAAAATTGAGATGTCAGACATGAAAACCACAAGGGATTTTTTCCAGATTAAGTGGCAGAAATAGAAGACTTTTGTTTAATTTTTTTCAGAGGCAAAATGTTTCTTTTAATTTTGGGGGGGAAATTTCTTGACCTCTGTTTTGAGGAAGCTGAAGTGGTAAAATTTGTCTGTCTAGTCTAATATTAATTCATATTGCTGCTTGGTATTGTTTTGGGTTAAATAGAGGCAGAAATTAAATGTAATATTCATGCCAATGTGAACATTAAGAAACCAAATTGTTGCCTTCCTTGAAGAAAAAAGATTACGTGGACAAAATTGGTATTAAAAAATAAAACTAGAACTCCTTATAAAACTATTAGATGGAAACAAAAGAATAAATGGTTAAGACATTTCGGAAGGGCATGTTCAAATAGGAATGCTCGTGACGGTTTATAGAGTTCCTGTTAGTATAAAGCTTGATTTCTTCCCTGTACTACTCCAGAATAACTCGTTATATTTATGGAAGTATATCTTTTGGGCATATTTTGAAAATCATAATCCAAGTATGCTTGCAACAATCAATTTTAACATCACAAAACACTGACGTAATAGTGTCAGTGTATTCACTAGTATTGATAGTGCCAGTTTCTGACTTAAAATATGTGTATTTCATAAGGACTTCATTCAGAAGATTTAAAAATACAGGTACCTATCACCAGTGAATATTAATAGTTGTTATAGTGTCTTAAAATTATTTATTTATTTATTTTCTTGTCTTTCCTCTTACTTCTTGGGCAGTTTGACTGCTGCTAATCATAACCAGGTTTGCTCAGTGTAATCACGTAAAGGAAACTTGGGTTTGTGGATCAACCACTAGCTGGATTTGTAAAACATTATTGTCTATTTGTTTGGGTACAGAGAAATGTTAGATGGTACCCCGCAGAGAAACTTCATTTAGTGAATGTGCTGTGTCATTTGTTATTATTTGTACATAATATAGTACTTCAGTCTGTCGGGAATAAAGTAGTCAGATAACGCATTAATTCTCAGTGATAAGGAAGTTTGTATATATATAAATGAATGCTTTGTGAGATATAATGTTCATATAGCTCATATAAACTATAACACGGGGATACCGGATAAAAATGTTAAAATATATGATGTGCAGACATACACAGGTATGTACAGACACACAGTGTTTGCTTTGTTCGTAACAAATGACCCTAAAGAGAAAAGTGAGGTTGTCATGTTAGGGAATTCATTTTCATGAGATTTTCATGAGGTTTCAAGGCTGATGAGGTTTCATGAGGTTTCAAAGCTGATTTTCTCTCTGTAGAGGTTCTTCTCTGTTCAGCCTGGAGAAGAGAAGGCTGAGAGGAGACCTCATTAGTGTCTCTAAGTACCTCAAGGGAGGCAGTGAGGAGGAGGGGGCCGGCCTCTTCTCAGGGGTGGCCACCGACAGAACTAGAGGAAACAGCCACAAACTGAAACACCAAAAGTTCCACAGGAACTTAAGGAAAAATTTCTTGCCAGTGAGGGTGCCAGAGCCCTGGCACAGGCTGCCCAGAGAGGCTGTGGAGTCTCCTTCTCTGGAGATCTTCCAAACCCGCTTGGACGCAGTCCTGAGCCACATGCTGTAGGTGACCCTGCGTGTGCAGGGGGGTTGGACTAGATGATCTCTAGGGGTCCCTTCCAACCTTAAGCATTCTATGATTCTATGATTCTATGATTCTCTAGTAAGAGTGGTTTTGTACCTTACAGAAATAGCTATATTGACATCTTTAGTTAGAAGACTTGGATTGTTGCAAAGGGAACATCTGGTCTGACTGCACCATTTGTTCCCTCCTACTTTTCTTTGAGAATAGATGTAAGGAGAAAGTGGCTTTCATGAGAAAGTTCCCACCTTGTGTGAAATAGACGGTGAAATTGGTAGCTGCCATGTTCAGATGGTCCCTTTTTTTGCTCTATGATATATGTATGCAGTGTTCTTTGAAACAAGCTAAAGCAATTTAGCAAGAATTTGACTTTATTTTCTTCTGCAATGTTGTGTGAATATAGTACTAAGTTTTTGAAGAGTCTGTAGGAGTGGAGTCTTCTACATGGCTACTAAGTTGTAGAATGCATGGGCTACATTTGTGTATATGTACATGCACAGAGTCCGTCATGACACATACTTACTTTTCCACACACTTTTCTTATCATACCATACAATAAATACCCCAAACCAGAATGTTGGACAGGCCCTATACCAATTTTGTCCTTATAGAGCCTTACTTCCTTAGTCCAAAACAGACTGTAGCAATAAATTTTTCTTATTGTGCAGTCTGTTTGTGAATCATGGTTAAAGTCAGAGAGGTGGTTGACTTGCCTTTTACTTTAGGGGTGGTCTTTTACTCCTAGGGTGGCTCAAGTCTAGTTGAAATCCAGGTTGAGGTTACTGGCAAGGTACTTTTGGGTAGCTGCTGTTGCAAATGCCTCTTCCACCATTAGTGTCTGTGAAGTCAGTATCCTTGGCTTAATAAACATCAAATATTTGCCTAATATATAAAAGGGAAAATTAAGAACAGAAATTTATCATGGAAAGATAATAAGTTGCAGATGTCTTTTCAAACCATTTTCATAAAGTATGCCTTCATCGGGTAGAATGAATGGGAGGGACGGCAGTGGGAGCTAAGCTAATAAAAGATAATATATTGATGAAAATACGTATCTATTTGAAGAGCAGGACATTCTCAGCAATTACCTTTTTTATTATGGGAAATGTGTGTTTTTGTTCAGCCAAACTAAACCTGTGGTGGTGATCGACTTCTCTTCCACCCTAATTATATAGATTGCAAATTCCATGGTGAGTACGTGGACAGGACCACCAGCCATGAAGTCACTTTTTACCCGAATGTTTTGTTGTAAGAGTTGTCCAAACATTGTGAAGACTAACAACTTCATGAACTTTCAGAGCTACTTTCTGCAAAAGGTAAATTTATATTTTATTTTTTAAACAAATGTCAAAATGCAGTGTTTCTAAAGATGACAATTACTGAAACACCGATAGCATGGTCACTTTACCTCTTCATAAAAATCCAGAATAGCCAACTCTTATTCAGCTTCTGTTTGTTCCATCATTGTCAAAAGTTAGTTAACTAAAGTAGCCATCTGCTCTGAAAAATGGAGTACTTTTTGCAAATATTTTTGAGCTCATTCTTAAGTAAAATCTATTGTAAAGTAAGAAGGCTAACCTTTTGTTTTTTTAGTTGAATTTGTCAGATGGTATTAAAGTTCATTAATGGCATTGATCTCATTATAGAAACAATTTCGTAAATCTAGTCATCAGGTAGTGGGCTTTTTCAAGGTTAAAGGCACTGCATAATGTTCTCCGGCCGCCTCATCCGGTTGCCCACTAGTTGTCCGTCTTGCTGTTGCACATTTGATGTTAGTGGAGATTTTTTGGGGACCATTAGGTGTTAGCCTTAAAATAAACACTGAGTTTTGCACAAGGTTGATGTTATAATTACTGGTGATTAAGTTCTCATTGAACATGTCTCCTATTCCTAATTATGAAAAAAACTCAAACTCGTCTTTTGTGTCTGTCATTTCTTTTTGTCCTTGTCCATTCTTTCTTGCTGTTTTCAATCTTACACTTACATACTTTTAATCTAGAATTCCAAATTTACAGATGTAGTGTAAGATTCCTAAATATATGTTACTGTAACCTAGGGAGATATTTAGCTCCTTCTGAGAAATATATCAGCTCTTTAGGCTTCACTGACTGTGTTGGCTGTATTTATCCCTTGATGGTCCGTCAGAAAGACATTGGGTCAGTTTAAAAAAAAAAAAAAAAAAAAAAACACTGATTTATATGTTGTATGATTTAGTATATCACTAATATTTAGGCAAATACCTGGCTAACAAAGTTGTTTAAAAATGAGAACCTAGAAAAAGCCCCTGTCTGAAAAGGGGAAATCACCCACTTAGTTTTGTATTTACCTGTACACGTATATGCCTACAGGGAGAGATGCTCACACAAAAAGAAGATACAGTTGTCTGAGTTTTTCTGTCTACTGAATAGTGCTAAACATTAATGAATATTCTGCAGCTGATATTTCTGTGGGAGCATTCCTCAGATGTCTCAGAGTTCTTTGTGCTTGTTGACATACTAAGCACTTACCTGTCTTTGTTTGCATTCATTTTTTCCTTACCTTGTCTCTCTTTCAAGAGACACAGGTATTTTGAGGAAATATGCATGAGTGCTAACGTTTTCTGAATAAATATAGTATGTAAAGCTAAGTACTGAGTTTGTTGTTCAGGTTGCTGAGTTTGTTTTTAAATTCTGAGAAGAGTATCTGAAAGAGAAAGGTTTTTTTTTTTTTTTTAATACGTGGGACTAAGATTATGGGTTGTTTCTGAAAGTCAGACTTGTTTATGAAACCTAGTTGGTATTCATCTAGTTAAATAACAGCTAAAACCCAGATTCATCTTGTTCTGTCACTAAAGCAAAGTATTGGAGTTAGGAGCATCATCTTATCTATCTTCTGACACAGAGTAACTCTGAAAGATAATTAAAGGACCTTTTTAAGATCCAAAGGTGAGTTAAGCTTTCATCTCCATGCCTAAGAAGAAGCCTGCAGCTGCTAGGGTCCTAACATAATCTTTCCCGTTAAGTACCTGAACTTAAGTGGAAAAAAGCCCTGCTTTTTTCGTATGTAGGAACCCCCCGTAGCAGCGCAGCTGAGAGTACTGCAGAAGGAGGGTGATAGGAGGCCAAGGAACAGTGAGACATGTGAATACAAGCACATTTAGAAACAATAGCATTTATTTTCCAGGTCTGAAAAACTTTCTGTGACTGATTTTTTTTTTTTTTTTTTCCATTTTATAAACCCATATATGACTGTTAATATGCTGCTATTGCAAGCTGAAGGTTATTGGTTAATGGTTTGTCTGTGCTTGGTCACACTCTCAAATCCATATTTAGAGAAATATATTTAACTGTTTTAGTTTCTTATGTGATTTGTCACTTAGTTTTTATTTTAAAAATCTTATTATTTTGTATAGCAGTGCTTCAGAATTTTTCATTTTTAAAAAGAAAATATATATCCTTATTTTAATGCTATTTTTATCTAGTTTTCAGACAACTACTATCGTGCCGAACTGATTGATGCCCTAGCTAACTCTGTGACTCCAGCAGTCAGCGTGAACAATGAAGTTCGAACACTGGATAACTTAAATCCTGATGTTCGACTTATTCTTGAGGAAATTACCCGGTTTCTAAATATGGAGAAGCTTCTTCCTAGCTACAGGCATACCATTACAGTCAGGTGTGCTTTAATAATTGCTGGTTATAAAGAGAGCAGATGTGTTAACACCACTTCTTGTGGTCTTGTATAGCCTTCTGTAGTTAATATTTTAGTGTGTTAGTGTACTTGCTTGAATCTTGTATGGCAAATATTGAAAATATTGAAAATATTGAAAGTTGGTAATGCATTTTTATCTTGTTGGCTTTATTTTTCTACATTAAATTCTATCAGCCTGGAGTTCTAAAAACATGATTAAATTGATCATATTTGAGCATCGGTAAATCCATTAATTGTAGAACATCTATGAAAATTTTGTAGAAGAGAACATGGTAACAATATCTGCCCTGTGTTTTCTATATAAGCTAGCGTGGCTCTACTGAAACTAAAATGTAGAATTAAACAGTGGAGAATTTTGTTCCAATGTTTCTGCGTAAATTGTCTTATGAGTTCTCTGTGCTAATGTTACTAAAATAATTTTAACATGTTAATTCAGATGACTCACTTCTAGAAAAAAAAGGAAGAATTATATAACTTAATTCTGAAGAAAGTAGCTCTGTTCTTCATGGCTGGCATTCCAGAAGCCTCATCTAAATCTCTTTTCGTTGAATCTAGCTGTTTAAAGGCTATTCGAGTGCTTCAGAAGAATGGTCATGTCCCAAGTGATCCTGCTCTCTTTAAGTCATATGCAGAATATGGACACTTTGTAGATGTCCGAATAGCAGCGTTGGAGGCTGTTGTTGATTATACAAAAGGTACTTTTTGAAGTATTTTGTCACTAGGTAAAACTTGTAATGGTAATAGAAACTGTAATAATCATGTCATTGATATTAGGTTGAAATGTTGTCTGAAAGAAGGGTGTGGTGGCAGATGATTGATAAAAGAAACAGACATTTCCATTAATGCTTTGTCCTAGAAAGTTCAAGGTTGCTTGTTTGTTTGTTTTTTAGTGTACTTTGCAAATTGAATCACATACTTAAAAGTTTTAAAATAATTAGTCGGCAGCATCACAAATACATGTGAGAGGTGCTGGAGATTTATTTTAATGCCTCGTTTTCAGTCTGTGGAATTCAGTTAACTTTAGTCAACTGTTCAGCATATTCAGCTGAATTCGGTCAGAATTTTTGGCTTTGCTTTTCTTCCTTACTGATCTCTTTATCTTGCAACTTGCATGCATCTTATGTGTGTAATTTTTTGAAACTTGGATTATTTGAATGACTATTCACTAACTCTGCTTTACCATTCCGTATACGTAGCTTATGTATGTGAGATGTTTTCATTTTTTAGATATTGTCTTTATTTTAAGTGACTGTATCAGGTCTCTGAAAGAAAATACTAGGTAAGTTTCCTGACTGCCATTTGAAGTTAAAATTAAATCCTGGCACATTTGCTGGAAACAGTCTAACATCATGTCTGGTGATACACATTTTATAAATGGGTTTAGTGCCCTAGATTGGTCTGTTCATTTGTTCATTTACTTGGGGTTGCCTTTGTGCGGCAAATTCATGGCAGTTCTTGCTTTTAAAGGGTTATCTCTATCAAAGTGCAATTCTTTGTCTGAGAGTGGAATAGTTGTTCCTAGACTACTACTTACGCTTCTTCAGATTTACTCTTTTCATTTCCAGGATAGCAGAGAGTTTCACTTGGATTCTTCAAGAATTATTGTTTGGCCTTTTTTTTTTTTTTTTTATGAGAAGTTATTTGCTTGATCTTACGTCTGTCATTATGTCCAAAGACATCTCTCTTTTTGTGTTACACAGCTCACTGTTTCTTGTTCTGTAGAGTGTTAGTGGAAAAACTTGCTGGAGGATGGAAAGCTTACTCATCAGCTGGGTTCCTTTAGAATAATCTTCTCACTAATTCATCCCACCCTTTGGAAAGACAAACTGATAGAAATAATGTTTTCTCGTTAAATTCTTGACCTTTTATGGATAGCGTTTGTAGTTAATCACTGACTTGGTAACAAAAATGTTTGCATTGCAAAGTAATACATCTTTAAAAGAGTATCAAATGAATTGCTGTACAAGCAAGATTGGATAAGTTGCCTGAAATACTCTGTAATTTCAGGCAGGTAAAGCTTAAATGGGAAAGATCAGTAGCAGGATGTGATAAAGATCTGGAGATGATCTGTTATGATATTAGTATTCCCTACCCTTCTGTCAAAGGCTTTTTCCTCTGGTACAGAGGTAGCAGAAGGAAATACCTGCTTGCTGCAGAGTCACCACCATGTACCAGGCAGCCTTCCATCCTGGCACCATCAATTTCTGTTGTCAAATATAGCCCTTTGTAGTGCATTAACCTCCATTTCTGCAGTAGGTGGTGGCTTTTTGGTAGAGGGGTAAACGTAGAAGCTCAGTGTGTTTTCTTCAGTTGTCCATGAAGAAGTCAGCAGCGCTGGGCTTGCAGAGCCCCATGTCTCTGGCTCTGGAAGAAGAAAGGATTGGCCTTTCTGGAGAGGTCTGCTCCTTGTTCCACTTACCTGGTTTCCACTTCATGCTAGATGTGAAACATCAGCTCTCTGAACCTGTTGCTTATGCCAAAGTTGGCTTTAAAACAGTTCTTATGAAGGAAACTGACTGTTTTTATTATTTCCGTAAAAAGGGAAGTCTGTATTTTCTGGGACAGTGTGGAAGTCCTGTGTTTTAGTATCATCTCCGGTCTGGAATAGCACTGACTTTTTAAAGCTGTTTTAAAAGAAATAACTTTTCTGTGGAAATCAAGTTATTTTCTCTGCTGTTAATAGTAAGACTTTTTTTTTTTGAGACATGGTAACTTTGTAAAATGCTTGAGGCAGCATATAATGGCTTGGACAATTGATCTAGATGGCAGTTTAGTTTGGTTTTGCTCCCCAAAATATTACATAGTTACTGTCTCTATTTGAAGAGCAGGTTAAATATCTTACTAACAAAGTTTTTAAAGTCTTAACATGTCTAATTTACATTGCAAGGCAAATGTCAGGGAACATGTATTTCATTTGAAGCACAAATAATTTTAGGAAGCAAAAAAGATGGTTTACCCTGAAAAGATGGTGTTTCTTGGTTCTGTTATACAGCAATGTAAGCATAAAGGATTCACCTCTTAGGTTGCTCATTCTCTAATCAAAAGCCATCTTAAAATCCTTTCCTTTAGCAGCCCAAGCAACTGTAGCTTTTTTATCATTAGGATTTAGTGTTTTCACAGATGTTGTTTTTACTGTACGATTGTATTTGTATTGATTGAGAAAGGTTTGCAAACTTATGTAGAAAACAAATAATGTCTGTCTGAGCCTATTTATCAGCTATATGGTATGTACTGCTAGTGGAAATATTTTGCTAAACAAGTTTCCCCTGTTTCACCTGGAGAAGAGAAGATTGAGAGGGGATCTGATCAACAAATACCTGAGGGGAGAATGTAAAGAGGATGGGGCCAAACTCTTCTTTATGGTGACCAGTGACAGGAAAAGGGGTAATGGGTGCAAGTTGAAACATCGGAAGTTCCATCTCCATGTGAGGAAGAACTTCTTTGCTGTGAGGGTGCCAGAGCCCTGGCACAGGCTGCCCAGAGAGGCTGTGGCGGCTCCTTCTCTGGAGATCTTCCAACCCCGCCTGGGTGCCACCCTGTGCCCCGTGCTCTGGGTGTCCCTGCTGGAGCAGGGGGGTTGCACTAGGTGATCTCTAGAGGTCCCTTCCAACCTCAACCATTCTGTGATTCCACCTCTCCAAGCAAAACAAATTTGCATTCATACGCTTAAGCACAAACAGTCAGTAAGTCCTTAAAAGTATCTCCCAGGCAGCAATTTTTTAAAAAGAAGTTTCTCAGATTCTTAAGGCCAGTTGCAGGTTGTGGATTCTGGATTGAGCAGGTATGAATTTGCTCTGGCATCTGCCAGAGGTGGGCAGCTGTGACTTACACAGCGCAGAACGGGAGCACCCTGTTAAAGGCAGGGTGGAGTTGTGGGATTCAGTGCCCTTTGGGCCTTATCAGCTTGGTGCTTGTTGGCTTGCAGGAAGAACAGAGCTGCCTGCTAAAGACTTGTTCAGCCTCCTTCTAAGCAGTGTTATAATGTAGTTTAACTGCCTGCCAACAAGAGATCATCTGCACTGATTATCCAAAGTATTAAAGGGATAAATCTAATGAGTAACTTCTTTCTGCAAAATAATTTCCAGGGGCTGATTCACCTATTATCATTCTAAATTGGATTGCCTCCTCCTTTAAAAGCAGCTTACTGTATTGAAATAGGAAAGGAATAATAGGAAGGATATTTGGTTAGACTAGAAAAGTTGCATTTGAGAATTATTGACTGAAAAATGACTGAAACTAGGACGGAAGGTTGATCCTGAAGTACTTAGAATTGAAAATATGCTAAATCGGTAAAAAAAAAAAATATATATATATATATACACACACACATATATATTTACTAGGGATTATGAAAGAAAGCAACAGAAATGTGTTTAGAACTTTTTTTACAGCAATGATTAATATAGCCCTAATTGTGCATGAAAGCAAAGCCTAGGTCTTCATTGTTTTTAGGAAACAAGAATATCGCTGCAGAGTCTTATAATAACAATAATAAACAAGGCAAAATAGGAAATTATTATTTTATGGATATTATTACTATCACTGGTAACCCTAATTTTTTTTATGTAAAGTTACTCTGACAATGAAAGGATTTTTTTAACATAATGTAAGTTAGAAGCAGGATTGACTACATAATTTGAAACAATTTTCTAGAAGTGTGTGCCAACAAGTTTCAAATATGTTTTAATATCTAAGTATGCTGTTTGGAAAAAAAAAAAAAAAAAACTGCAGAGTGGAGTATGTTTACTGTGTAGGTAAGCCCTTTAGTCCTCCTCTTTCTATTCCAGTAATGGATAAGGATCTGTCACATATTCCTGCGTATTATTTTGAAAATTCTGTTTTATATTCCGTGTAGAAAACATTATGCTTTAGATTGTTGAAAGAATACTTGAATGTATTGATACTGAAGATTTTGTATTAATGATGATCTTTCTTTTACAAAGCACAACATAATTTCTTGTTAGTTACAATTTCTCAGCTGACTCATTATAACCTCTTTGTGTTCTAATTCAGGAATTTGGTATCATCTTGATCAAACCCATTCCAGTTCGTATATACCTACAGCCATTTTATTTTATTTTTCTTTGCAGTTGATAGAAGCTACGAAGAGCTGCAGTGGCTCCTCACTATGGTTCATAATGATCCTGTACCCTACATAAGGTTAGTGTGTCAATGAACGGCTAGTATTTTTACTAATAGCAGAATTGCTATGTGAGGTCTGGGCCTGGGGTCACTAAAGAAGTGAGGAGAATGAGCCTTCTCAATTTCTTGCAGTAAAAATCTGCAGATCAAATCTTAACGCTTCTTAGCAAATAGAAAATACAGCTTTGCAATTTTATATAAATTGAAGCTTGTTTTGATCTTTCCATGGTTCACATCTCAAAAATAAATACACTTAGTTTTTACTTCTTGTTTTATGTATATATGTATATATATATTTTTTCTTTTATGTTCTTCTCCTCTGGTGAATGACTGAAGTTAGATTTCATACTGACAAATGCCCTATACCAATCTAACGTTCCATACAGTAAAAAGATCTTGTGATATTTAAAAAAAGACCAAGATTGAGACATGATGCACAGTAAGCTTTGTTAGCTAGCAGTGTAACACAATTGTTAGACTGTAGATGGGGTGAAAGGCTAATGTAAAAAATGTGGTATAACCTCTAATATTGCCTGCTTTCTTCAACTTTAGCCAGTGTAAAGCCACTGAAGCCAGTGAGTGACCTGATACCTTAGCAGATGCATTAGAAACCTCTGAACATGCAGATTCCCAATCATTCTTTTCCCCAGTGTTTTCTGTTTCTGACCACCATTAAAACACTGTGTTTCAAAGTGTTGCTTTTACTTTCTGTGTCTGGCTGGTTTCTTAAAAGATCATAGTTTCAAGATTGTCTTCCCCTTTACTGCTGTCATTTTTCATAACGAAAGTAGATAAAGTCAGTAGAGCGGGTGTAGTCTAGGAAGGAAAGGGATTTTTCATTCAAATCTCTTTTAGGAAGAGTTTGTTTGAATTTTGACTTAAGCCTGATGTATAAACATCTCAAAAAAGATTTTTCTGAGTGTTCTTGTTCTGAATTTATAAGGTAGCAAGAAAGAAATTGGCTGTACAGAGAAGATGTTTTAAAATAGTAAATAATAGAAGAAATAATTATTCTTCATAGAATGTTTCCAAGATCAGGTTTAAAAGAAGTGAAAAAAATATGTCTGCTTTCAGCTCAATGCGTAAATATTGTAGGAGAAGATGATAAATGCAAAACTCTTGTACAAAGCTTAGCTTCGAGGGTGACAGTGTCCCTTTCTAGAAGGGTATGGAAGTCACTGTTTTCATTCCTGTCATTTTATATCACAATCCTAAATATTTTAACTTCTCTTAAAAAATTATTTGGTTTCCATAGATTAGTTACAATGATGGCACCTTCTTTGTAATTATCAAGTACGAAAAAAAGATGGTTGTATTCTCTTGTAAATTAGTAAAGTCTACAATTTTGTACCTAAGCATTAAGAAACTGTGTTTAATAACATTGTGCTTTCTTTTACTTTACTTGTGTGCATGTTGTGGACAGAGGGAAGATCTAAAAGATTAAAGTATCAGTGATAGTCAAATTTTAAAATTTTGAAAGAAATCCTATATCTGAATAAAATGGCTAATGTTTGTAAAAATATTGCAAGCTGAATAAACTTTGTATTCTTAGGATATTCCTTTGGATTTAATTAAAAAATTTATTTATTTTCACTTCTCTCTCAGGCATAAAATTCTGGATATGCTGACTAAGAATCCACCATTTACAAAGAACATGGAGTCCCCTTTATGTAATGAAGCTTTGGTAGATCAGCTTTGGAAACTGATGAATTCAGGTTGGTTTTATTTTCTGTGGTGTCAGTTCGATTTCAGTCTTTCAAGCCTGCAAACATGCAGGTTTACATGCAAAGAGCACTCTTAGGTTAGACAGTTAGAAATTGAAGTCCTGAAGTTGACTATCATGAAACTACTGAACTTTCTTAGTTACTGTCTCAACTACTGTCATTTGCTTTTGATGCACTGGCATAGCATGGTTCTCAGAGATGTTCACTCTGAGCATTTCATTACATAATGGGGCATGTTACCTTTTTAGCTCACTCTACATTAGGCAGTCTGTCCTCTTTTGCTAAATTCTGAGAGAGTTATAAGCAGGGATAACATTCCTACAGATCATTTAAATAAGATCATTTAAATAATTTTAAACGTAAGATATGATTTGCTTTGGTTAGGGAAGAGTGTGTGGTTAGGAAGAGAAGAATCTGCAACTTTGCTATTGACCTGCTCTTCCTTACTGAAGCAGTTTCAAACAATCCAGATAAACTGCCCTTGAACGTTTGGCATAGTACTACACAGATTACATATAAACGTTTATATTAGGTCATTGAAGGCCGTCTCTTCACTGTGTATCATTATTCTTAGTATTTAAATGTTTACGGCTACACTCCAGGGGCTGAAGTGGGGAACTACTACTGGTTTAGTTTTGTAGGATTTGCCAAGTGTCAGGCACAGGAAATAAACAATTACGATGTTCCCATCAAAGTTTATTTTTGCTTCCTCCTCCCCCCCACCCTTTTTTAAGAGAAGAGTGTGTGCAGTGTTATTTATATTACTTCTTTTTGCGAGTAACAAATTATTCGTGAGGCTTTTCATGAGGCTTTTAGGACTTGAATTTCAGTGCATCAAGATGACATAATGTTTCAGTTTATTTTCTGTAAGGGATAACTGTAGCACTCTGCTGTGCTTAAGAAAAATGTTAATCTGAGGCAAGTTAGTAGCCACCAGTTTTAAAGCTGAATGATTCAAGACCAGTAATGTATTTTAAATTAAAACAAACATAACATAAAGAACGGACTGTGATATATGAATAATTTCTTTCTTTCGTGCTAATGTGTTAATATTCATAAAATTGATAATGCTCACAGTTTGCAAAGATGACCAAGAGATTTGGCAGTCAGTTGCATTTGAACTAAGTGTTAGGTGGAATATGTGAGAGATACTGAACAGGAATTCAGCATGCCATTTTAGGAAGGTTTAGCTTAAATTGAATAAAATATTTAATATTAAAGGTCAGGATAGTTTAAGATTAGTATTTGTACCTGATTCTCTTGGGAGTATTTGAATGTGCCTTGTTTACCAGATATACTGGTATATATATACAGATACAGATATATTGTACTTCTACTGTGGAGCAACACATTCAATAAACTTGTTAACAGTCGAGTGCTGGGCTGAGTTATTGTCAGAATCGCTCTGTTTGCAGCTCTGTGCCAGGTGTTGAGTATCTTTCTGCTGCAGCAGGTGCCAGATGCGATCTGTCCATTTGTGTATGAAGGAATCAATGCAGTACACAGTTTGTAGTGAAAAATAAAATGAATAAAGCGTAGTTTTATGCAGTAAGAATGCCTATCTCCAACTTAAATACAGATTAAAATATTGAGTACCCAGTGAAGTGCATGGTATGGTGGTGATATCGAATAGGATGCTTTTGTGTTACTAGTTTATGCCCTGTATCCATGAGGTTTCCAGAAGAAATAGGTTTCAGCCATACTCAGGGAATACACGAAGGCAACTGTAACCAAATCTGCTGATGCGGGAGGCCAGCTTGGTAAAAACAAAAATGTTCTATTTAATGTCCTACATAAAGCTTGAGGTGAGACTTTACAGATGAAATCACATGAATATGATTTCAACCCCCCCCGCCCTTGTTTCTCATTATGTTGTTATGACACTCAACTTCCCGATTTAGATACTGAATCTTGTTTTGTCAAACGTGTTGTCTAACTTGCAGCCCAAATAATTTAAGGCCTTCATTTAAAACAGGATGTCATAACTGAATTTAAGAGCTACTAGGAGGCAGTAGGAATGATGGAAAGGCGCATAAGGCACAGAGTATGTGCATATTTAAATGACTTCAGCAGTTTTATTTTGGGGAAGGTGAAGATAGTGTCTTTATGTTAACAATAATCTCCCTTCATTTTTAGGAACATCTCATGACTGGAGGTTACGATGTGGGGCTGTGGACCTCTATTTTACCCTTTTTGGCCTCAGCAGACCTTCGTGTTTACCACTACCAGAGCTTGGACTTGTTCTTAATCTCAAAGAAAAGAAAGCAGTGCTCAATCCAACGATTATTCCTGAATCGGTGGCAAATACTCAGGAACCTGTGAACAGTGCAAACAATCATGGACAGTCAGTAGGATTTCAGAGCACCGTAAGCACCAACCACCTGCACGCATCTCATCCAGCTTGCTCTGCCTCCTTGCACTGCTTGCTGATTTCATTATGTACCATCTCCAAGCTTCTCCTGCTTTGTTTAAGCTTGCTCTACACCTTCTTAATTTACCTTTGTGCCCTCTACTTGGAGAGCTGCCATGTACCATAGCTTCTTTGACTTGGTTTAACTGCTTTCCATAGAACATGCAAACTTCTTGCTTGTTCTTTTTTTCCGTAGTTTCATCATTTGTGTCCTTTACAAAACTTTACTTTTCCCCATATTGTCTATGAGACATGAAGGGATTCACAGAAATGTTTGATGCTGTGATGAAAACTTTTTTATTAAAGTAAGATTGCTCCTGGGCAAGTTATGCAGATTTTTTTTTCCAATCGAAACCTTTTATCATTAATTTTATTATATCTTCAAATACCTATAGGTTCCTCTTTTAAACAACTTTAAGAGATAGAAAAGTTGGAACTCCAGTATGTTTTCATTGAACAAATGAATCTGCCTACTTAGAACAGTGCTCTGAAGGATTTTTAACAACTTCTGAAAAGAAACATGAGTTTGATAGCTTCCTGGCTTATCTATCCTATTGCGTAATCCTCAATGTAGTTAGAAAATGGATTTTAAAAGCTATTCAGATCATACATTACTTAAAAAGACTGCAGCTGCTGCAAGACTAAGTCTCTTTGAACAGGATTAATTATGGATGAGCTCAACATATAAGGGAATAATAAATAATTTTCTTAATTTCATAAAAAAAAAAATGCATCTGATACAGCTGAAAGAGAATATGAATGTGTGATTAGAATGTTTCTGTCCACTGTTTTGGAAGAGTTATCTTACAGTTGTTTTATTAAGGCTATGGCTAGTGTACTTCTGAATAAAATTGGTTTAAATTTGAGCGTGCAAGTTATCATGGTACCTTGCAGGCTGTTTCCAGTAGGGGGAGAAAATGGTGGTGGAGTCGGACACCCTCAGAGCAGTCGTGTATATTTACAGAACATGTACAAAGTCCTAATTTGTTGCACACGGGCATTAGAATTAACTATCAGGAGACATTTTGTTTGCAGAAATTTAGGCTGCAGTTCAGTGAATATTGAAACTTGATTAAGGTAGCCTGAGTTTAAAGAAAAAAGGCATTTTCGTCTTTTCGTCTTACACTCTCCTGTCCTGTGTAGTGAGCAGGATCAGGGAAGGACCTGTTTGAAAAATAGCTTTTATTTATTTATTTATTTATTTATTTTAACTGAGCAGATATTTCCTGCTGGAGCAGTTTCCTGATCAGGTTTATCACGTAACTGCAGAAGATGTTTCAGATGGCCCAAAATGGAGAAGTGTGAGGAAGGGAAAGGGCTGCTGCTTTCAGCAACAGTGCTGCCTACGCTAGTCTGGAAATACAGCGTTAGGATATTCTAATACTAACCTCAGTTCACGATTCATCCCTTGTATCTTCTCCTCATCTCATCTCTGTTCTGTAGAGAAGGCTGCATCTCACATTGGCTCAAGTTTACTCAAAAACGTTTGACAAGAGTGTGCTGAGTTTAATAGGGATGAAATGAGGAAGAAGAAAAAATGCATTTAAGGTAAAAAGAATTAAGAGGCTATAGAATAAATCGGATTAACTGGATATTGTAACGAAGGCTGTATATTCTGAGAGCATAAACAAGTTAAAAATTAGTGTTAGGTGTACTGTTGAGATGCTGAATGTGCTAGGGGTGGTGGAAATTTGAAAGTTGCTCACTTCATGAAGAAGTTAAATTCCAATTACTCATGGCAGGAGCTTGGGGATCTTGAACACTCCTGTGCAGTAGGGGAGTAGTGGCCCAGCTGAGCAGCATATGCTCTTGAGAGGCTCCGTCTGGCTTTCAGGGGGCTTTTAATAATGTTGGCTTCTGTGGGTGCTTTTTCTCCCCTGTTTTGGGTTGAACAAGGTGGAACACCTGCCTCCTATTTTAATGGCTCTGTGTGTAATGTATTACTCTCCTGTTGCTTTTAGATTTCTTTAATCCTGTTTTGTAGTTATTCTAAGCAATAATTTGCCAAACAGTAGCTTTTCAAAATAAATGCTGTTGTGATATCAGGAAATCAAAATCCAGTTATAATTGGCTATGATTTTTATTCAGCAAAGTCAACATTATCTTTTTTAAAACCAATTAAAAAGCGATTTTACCTATATCCCATATGTGGATCAGAGACTATCACAGTTTTTCAACAGTGATGTGGGTGGAGGGGAGTCGGCAAGGTACAGATTTATAGAAAGACTATTCAGAAGCAGCAAATGCTGTTGCGCCCCAACAGTACCATGATTGTGAGCAGGGACAGAAAAGATGCCAACACTAGATATGCAGAGGGAGCAGGGACAGAAGTAAAGAGAAACTATGTTTGTAGGAGAGGTTGGCACAAACCCATTTAGGGTTTTAGAAAATACCTTTTTCCCAGAACTACAGGGAAAACTTGTTCAAATGGCCCATTTACTCAAAAGTGTTTTCAGCTATCAGGTCTCTTTTAGGCTGAAACATGGCTTTTGCTATCTTCTAATTTTGATCTTTTAATGCTGCTTCAGGAGGATGATCATCTTGTTAAGGAAACAGCATCCAGCATTTCTGGTCATCAGCAGGGGGTGAAGAGGAAGGCTGATATGCCACTCGGGTCTCCCTTGGAGCCAGGGCAAATACTAGAGAAGAATGAAGACAGTAAAGTCAAACTCAAAATCAGAGTAAGAAATGGAAATTCAACTTGCACAGTATTTAGGACATTCGGAATAACAGCAGTGGCTTCTGCTGGCTTCTCTTAAAGCTGTGTTCAAACAAAAGACGTGCTGTGTGTAATGTGTACAGTAGCTGTTACGCTTACTTTGGCAAAAGCATTTCCCATCAGATTCTTTATTGGCTGGCAAGAACTAAAGTTGACAGTTAATGTTCTTGTTCACACAGCTTCACGGTAAATTAGAAAGAATTAGGAGGAAGGACACTGACCCTTTTTAACTGTAGTGAGTTTTTGTTCCTTTGCAGTGGTAGATATCAATTCCTTTCCCTCTCACCACCCTCAGAAACAAAATAACTGAAGTTCTGTTTGTTGATACTCTTAAGAATTAATTATTAGCATCTGCTTATTTTTTTTTCCTGATATCTTAGTTCTCAAACCCTCAAGAAGAGGAGGAAATTGATATGGACACAGTTCATGACAGTCAAGCCTTTATTTATCATCATTTGAATATGTTGGAGAGACCGTCAACACCAGGTATGAGTAAACTTTTTTGGCAAATGATAGTGTGGATTTTTCAACTAATTCAATTGTGTTTTTTTTTTTTTTTTTTTCCCTACTCTTTATTCCTGTAAATGCAATATTTTAAGTGTTGCCTGAATAGAAGAAAGTATGTAAAGGGTGCATAAAAACGTTTCTTTAGCTTTCGGTATATTTGTAGATAAAAGTACATGTTGTGGATTTTTATACATATTTAAGTAAGGCAAGTGTATAGCACGGTTATGAAACTAAAAAGCCAATAAATGAATAAAATAAGGTAAAGCTAAAACACAACCCCATTAGCAATTAGGTAAAGTTGATTTTGTCAAAGTTTTATTTTAAAAATAATAATTTTGAAGATAAATTTAAAAAAATAGCAAGGCTATTTGAGTTAAAAAGTCTGTGATTCTAATGATTTGTAGTTTAACGTCAGTAGTTAAAAAGCATATAAGTTTCAGGGATACCTATAACAGGTTGCACAGTTGAAAAGGTTGCATCTTTGGTTTCATATCCAGCACTTTTTTCTTTCACTACTTCAATATTCTTGTCATTTAAGTATTTGAAAAAATGTTTTGTATAGCAGTGTTTCTCAAAACCCTTAAAGCAGGCTGAATTCCATGAATAAACTTCCATCCGCTACGCATCTCAGTCACTCGCAGAGAAACTCCGTAATTGGCTTCTAGTTCTCCAAAACTTTTAACTGTATTTCTTAAGCGAGTCCCTGACGGTGCCAGTGGAGCTAAGCTGAGGACGTAACTGCGTAACGGAGCTCCTGGCTCCGCGTCCAGAGCAGGGGCTGGAGGTTGCATTGCTGCGGTATGTACAGGTGCTTGGCCCTCGCCGCAGGCCTCAGAGCTGCCGCCTCGCGCTTGTCTTGCTGTCCCTGTCCTGTGGCCGCCTAATCCAGAGCGCGCGGAGGCCGTGGCGGCAGGAGCCGGGGCAGCGCGAAGAAGCCCCTGGCTCGGCCCGTGGCTGTGCGGCGCCGGCAGCGCGGGGGCCCCGTGGCCGGGCCTGCGGAGCCCGCGGATGTGGGAGCCCTCGCTTCGTACTCCCCCAGCGCCTGCAACTTCGGATTCTGCTTCCTCGGCAGATGCTCTAACCGCTGAGTTTTTTTTTATGGAAGGTAACTGCTGTCATTGCTCAGCTAACAAATTAAGTTCACGTGGGGACATAAAACACAGGGAGGTCTAGTTTCTGGATTCCAGATGGCCGTGGGTTAATGATATGGGCCTGCACAACCAGCTCGGCCACGACCGTGTTGCCGTTAGACACGGCGACTGCACCACGCAGAACTTCTGCCTAAATCTGAGGCGTCTAAGCAGAATAAGGGCAAGGGGGCATGTAGGTTGCTCTCGTGAGCTTTGGGGCTGAACCATACACAAATTTTGCTTTAAACCTCCTCGAGCTGCTTTGAATTTTGCCCTCGGTGTTACGGTCACGTTTGCTGTAAAGGCGAAGAATGACATATTTAGGGCATGCAAATGTGAAGCTGCTCCGCTGAGGATTAGTATTTATAACTCTTACATGATATTTTGCAATGAATTTCTTCACTCAATTTACACACACTATGGGATATCAAGTCATAAACAAAGCTCTGCCAAATCCTTACAAATAGGACTTACGGGACGTTCTGTAAGCGAGCTCTGCGCTCCAGGACTCTTGCGTATTAAGTTTACTCTGCAGTTCAGAATGGGTAAAGTCTGGTTCGGTGTGGAGCCATGGCCAGTTTGCTGCTGCTTTGGTAGATTTTTGTAGCTGTACAGCAGTCGGGAGAGCTGCTTTGAGGTTTGCTTGCGTGCTGGATGACCTCCTCACCTGCACCACCGGGGCATTGCTCAGATGGGAATACATTCTCCTCACAAATGAGACAAGTGTTACTTTTGCCACAGATGTCATTTTAAATAGAAAGAAGCCTTTGAAAAGTGTTGTTTTGAATAGCATCAGATTAATTTCATTTTCTTTGGTTCATGCAGTTAGAAACAGCTCCCCTTCAGATGTTCTTTGCTTCTAAAATTTCACCTGCTTCTTACTTGGAGCATCTCGGATAGAAGCAGGGACGTATGGATTTCAGACTGAGCAAAGAAAGACAATTTAACCTTCAGGAAATAGAATACTGCTGAAAAGAGATGCCACACAGATGGGAGAAAAATCACCGTGTGTGTATAAATAAAATTGTTTACTCCTTTGCAAAACAGAACACTTGTAATGTTTCCTAAGCACCATCAGAAAGCTGGGGTTAGTGCAGAAACGACCAGGACGGGTGCCCTGCGTGCACAGCGCTCGGAGTTTCACACAGTTCTAGATGTTGTGTTTGTCCCGGCTCTGCGACTCCTGCTTGGGACGCAGGGAGCTCTTAGTCCCCCTCAGCTCTCATCTCGCAGCTGAGGGTCACGTCCCCACATGTCACATGTGGCCTGAGGTCATCAGCCAAGCACAGCCTGCGAGCAGCAGCTGCAGAGAGGAAGCTCGAGCTGGCTCCAAATGCTGCTCTATCTGTGCATTCTTCCCCCGCCCTCTTAGGGTGATCATTTCAATTTGCTCAAATTGATGTGACCCTCAGAAAGCCAGGAAAATTCTAGTTTTCCTTAAAAACTTCTTTTTGTCTGTACACTTTTGCTCGTGCCTGGGAAAGGTTGGGGTTGAGACGTGCTTCAAGGGCAATAAATGAAGCCTTGTGCTACTACTCCCATCAGAGTTGCAGGTTTCGGTGCTATAATTAAATCCCCTTTTCATAGTGGTTCACATAGAAAAAAGTTTCAAAAGTTACTAAAGCATCCTGTCTACAATAATGAAATGGTGGACTCTGGTTGTTATGAAGGATTCTGAACATTTTTTGCAAGAAGTTACTAAAGCAAAAGGGCAGGTGTGAGCTGTCTGAAGAAGGTTCCTACGCTGATCTGAACACTGTGCTGCAGGACCAGAGACATGGCAGCCTCTTCTGAGCCTCCGAAGCCACGCAAGGTCATGTCTCATATGAGGACAGGTTTTTACTTCCTGAGAAATCATCAAAAATAGTGAGTGGTTGTGCTCCCTACTCTTTTTTTAAATCAAAAGAATCTCAAGATCAGATGTTACATGTTTTCTGTCATAAGCTCTGGGTTTCACACTGTGCATCAGACTCTAATGTGAGTGTCCTGCATTTACAAAAGTAACTGCCTGACTGTAGTAACTGCTTAGCTATAGCACCATATGATCTGCCAGTGAAGTTGTACGTTGTTGTGGCTCAGCAAGTCATCCCTAATAATTTGTTAGAACTTTGCCAACCATTTGTGGTGCTTCAGGAGCCAAAATGGCATCCAATTCTCCCTTGTCTTTATTTCTGCCAAAAAGGTAAATTAAAAAGAAATAAAAAAAAGATAAAAATACTTTGAAAACATGCTAAGAGTGTGCTAGTAAATATGAAGATGCGCTCTTCATGCATTAAGTTGCTTTCCTGAATTTGAGCATAAACCTCAGCACTTCAAGTGCGGAGGTTGATGGGGATTCAGTCTGAACCATGTGGAAAAAGTCCAGTCCTCTGCAACGGAGCCGAGTTATCCGAGGCAGCTCTAAGAACAGAATTGTCTCTTGCTTCTGGGATACAACACTGACAATGGGGTGGGGTTAGCTTTACTTTTTAAGATGGATAAAAGTTGTTAGAACAGTTCTGCTAGATTTCAATAACTTACAACATTAATATATTATCTATTTGATAGTATCTGTTATACTCATGTTGACTTTATTACCTAAAATATAACTGCTTCCAAACTGGTAACTCCTAGGTTTTGAGGTTCAGTAGCTAATTTTGCAGTGCTGAAATAGTATGTGGTTAATTTTATGTTTCGTAAGGAAGGGTGTATTCAAATTCTTTATTCTAAAGTACATGAAAGTAGCTTTAATACAAATATAAATCCTGTAGATAGAGTCATAGCATAAATGAAAGTACATAAAACATAAAAGTGCATCAGAGTTTGGCTGCAGAATCTCAGCTACTCTATTGAGTAATAACAACGTAACGTTGTAGCTCTGCCTGTCTGTGGGAGAAGTGACTGTTCATTGTCTAACCCAGAAGCTGGATACAGTTAAATTTTTCAAGTGAGCTGCCTAATAACTATCAGAGCCACAGAATGTTCTGAATTGACTTACTATATAAAAAGTTCTCTTCTCTTGTAAATTTTCTGAAATATTGCAGTAAATACAGTAAAGCCAACACAATAGTTAAGCTACTGTTTTAATACAGGGGCAAAGCAATGTAGTTGTTAAAAGAAATGAAAGATACAATTAAAACCGTTAAGTCGGGTATTTTAAAATAATTTTAGCAGAGGAAAGGGATAAGTTCTTGTCTATCTGGTTTTAAGTCTCACTGAAGAATTTTACGAAGTCAAGCAAATCTGCAAATTGTTAAAAATATATATATATTTAAACAAAATTAACTAATTTGTTCATCTTAACTTCAGAAAAACTTTTTTTTTAATGCAAACTAGACCGTACTCTACTAGATGGAAAGCTGACATTGTAAATAAACAATTTGAAAAGTCTGTTTAAGCCATGTGACCAAGATGCTTGCGTCCTGGAAACTGGGGATTAGTTACACTTGGTGACTTCTGTGTGTGGATTTCATTGATGTTTCAACAGATGCAGACGTGCAGCCTCAGAACGAAAGTCTGAGATGTTTCTAGGGTAACATTAAAAGAGAATAGTGGAAATAAGGAGAAGCAGGACACTAGAAAAAACAGCTTTCAAGATCTTTTCAGCTTTCTCGGTTGTATGATCTTTAGACAGAATACTGGCCAGAGCTGCAGGCCAGCTGTTGGGCAAAGAGAATAAATGATTTTTCTCATTAGCAAGTTCTCTTTGGGTTCTGCAGAGCCTCGCTAAGTGCTGCCACGTGTGTGCTGATGCTCTTCCCAGCGGTGAGCCTGGTCACTGCGCTCAAACGCTGGCCTCTCCTCAGCTGCAAACTCTGGCCCAGTGGCCCTTGGCCTTTACTCTGATTTGCAAAGTTCATTTCTCCCTCTGTGACGGTTGAGTAAATCAGGTGCAAATTGAGTCATTTTTAGCAAGTGTCTATTTGGAAAAGTCCTATTTGAGCCAGCAGTTTTAAATAGATGGTAAATGCAAAGAAACAGAGACTGTAAGTCTGTAGTGTCCCACCCTACCCACACAAAATCAGAAGTATAGGAGACAGTAGTTGGAAGATCTTTTGAGAGCTTTTTCACACATTAATGTCTCTGGTTATAGCTGAGCAATTATAAAGATTCAAGACAAAGTAAATGAACTAGAAGGCTCTACCCACTGCTTTGTATTCAATGCTCATGCACCAAAAAAAAAAAAGAAAAATTAAAACATCTTGTTCCTCAATTGTCTAAATATTATCTGACAGCAATTTTTATTTGCAGAAAAAAAAAACTCTAGAACTTACTAAGGTATACAACACTTCTATTCCATAAGTAAGCTTTACAATTTGGGGGTTTCGTATTCTGTTATTTTGCACCATGCTTGTGACGTTTGTGCACCAAGGTCCTGATCTTTCCCCCATGGCTTAGCCAGTCCCATCTCATTTAAGCCCCCCTCCCAGCTAGCCGGAGAGCCCATGGTTACACCGGATCCTGCGCATCCAGACCAGGAGGAGAGCCAGGCAGGCAGGCGTGCGGATGTGCCGGGTGTTCCAGGGAATGCCGCTAGCCACTTCACACGGGAGCTCCTGGGCTCGCCTGATATTTATTGTGCTCTGCTATTATTTGAGAAACCCGGGCTCCATCCCTGCTCCCTGCGCCAGAGGAAGTGGCTTCCTGCAGGGAAAGGGAATGCTTTGAGGCTCCGGCAGCCCTCTCCGATGGCAGCGAGATATTAACGCCCTTTGAAGTGATTCCCATTTAGCTGAGCTTTTCTAGCTGGCAGGTTCCTGGCACAAGCCTTGAGCAGCTATTAATTAAAAGGAAATTATGAAGAAGTGTTCTGCCACTTTAACACCCGTTCCTTTTGAGGGTAAATTTTACAGCTGCGGGTCTGTCAAGTGTTTTGCAGAGCTTTTACAGAGCGGTGTGTTTTGCTACTGAACACAGTTCTCTGTGGATACCTCCATTGGAGGCATCGTCCGTAATCAGTGTGTTTGAGGGCTAGTTTCGAAGGGCTCTTTGGCAGTGTGAAGGTATGTTCTGGATAGCGGCTCTTTTTGCATTTAAAAAGCAAAACTCTTCTGCTGTTGATGAGTTCTGTGGAAAAAAATGTACTTACTATCGGTTTGGTAAAAATAGATTTTTTTTAATGACACTTTCTCATTTCTTACTGCCATTTTAGCGTGTTGCCACTGTGTCAGTACCCTCTGCGTTGTGCTTGGATTATTTTGCCCTCTTCCCAAACATCTTCCTGCCCGTTTCAATTTCTGGGTGTTCATCAGCACTCCTTCAGTCCTGTTGACTTGAACTAGTATCACATTTGCTCCCTAACTTGCTCCTATTATCATCATTTAACCTAAAGTCTTTAAAGAGTAGTTTTTGGTAACCTAGCTGAAGTAAGTTAAGAAATGATTTGGTGGATGGTGCATGAGAACAGTCGAGAGCAGGAAATGGGCACAAGCCTCAGGTAGTGAGGGCTTCAGCATCACGAAGGGCTGTTGGTTGCTGCGCTCAGAGCTACTGCTGCATTGGCCCTTACCCTGATACCACTTACATGGGCTAACGTTTTTGACAGTATAGAGGCTATCAGGTGTTTCTTTTCTGATGACCCAACTAAGGTGAGCTCTTCTTCCACAACAGAATCTTCTACCTAACGGGTGTTTTTACCTGCTTGTTGCTTATTAAAAGAAAAAATTCCTACTTGCTTACAAGCTGCTTGCTTTAGGGGAACGCCCTCGGAATACAAGGGTAGATTTTGGTACGGATAGAAGTTCCCTCAGAGAAATCTAACTAGAGCTGGTTAAACAGTGAAGCCATCTCCTGCCGCCCCGCGTGCTGTGTGCGGTGTCGTGAGCTGCTCTAGGTAAGAGCAGGTGCAAAGCAGGTGCAGTAACTTTGCATTGAGTTCAGCAAGCCAAAGTCTGACTGCGTGTGTATATGTTGTATCTGCTGTAACATACAGCAGAAAGTAAAGACATTGTGAATTCTAATGAGAAACGTTTGCATTGCTAACGTGCACTCATTGCTGGATCATCCTGGTGAATTCAAAATTAAATTTTTAAAAAATATTTGCCTATTAAGAGGTGTTAAGTTTAGGAGGTTACTGTACTCTCTGCTGATCTCCTTTATAACATTTGCAGAACTTTATATTGCACTGTGTTCAGATTTTGAGCGCAGGCATGTTTTTAGAAAGATATCACTTTTGATTCTGATGATTTTCAGTACGTTCTACCCTGCCCCATGGTAAGTGGTTGCTTACCCTTTACTATGAAGAATGTGTGTTTTATTTCTATTCTGAATTTTAAATCACGTTGCTTATAGAAGCACTATGTTGTCTCCTTCAGCTGTATTTCAAAACAAAACCATTGTAGAAAAACTTGTCTGTATTTGTAATTGAAGTGATTGCTTCTTAATCTTCTTTTGGATAAGCTAGATACATTGCACAGAAATCTTTCTTGTTGCTTATTTGTCATTCTAAAGTGAGTTGGCTCTGACTTTCAGGAATAAGGCATTACCACAGGAGAATTTTCATGATCTTGAAATACGACATTTTTTAAAATGTACTGGAAAAAGTGATATTTAGTGGTAAACAACAGATTTCCTTGCTCTTGAACAGGGATATTTTCACCCCTCAAAAAAAATGAAGGGGAAAAAATTCAGAGTGCAGGGAGGAAAATCTGCTTAGGTAAAAACTTTAAAGGAAGTGTTGCCTTGAGAAATCTGGTGCTTGGTTGTGCTTGTTTGAAGCACTTACCTAGGATATTTAATTTCTGCCTTAACAAACTCAACAAATATTTCAAGTGTTTACACTGATTAATTATGCTGTTCTTAGATCATTTCCCTTTAATCCCAACTGTTGAAGCTATTGCAGTTTATGTGAAATAATGAGATATTTAATGAGCCAAAAGGAGAATGAGAGAGCAGCTCAGGAAATGAGAGGCTATGGATCAAATTTTCTCTCCACCAGATACAGATATTGAGCTTACAAAATATCAGAGTAGTCATACTGCATGTGTGCAATCCACACTCGTGGAGATCAGTAACTGCCTTAGGGATTTGCTTTTCATTTAAGAACAAAACTTTGAATAAACTTTAAAGTAGGCTAAATGAATTTTAAGAGGCACTTGCTTTGAGGAAAAAAAAAAAAAAAGTTCTTTTCAGTTCTGTTTGGAATCAAAAGGTTTATATATACTTGTAGAGCAGTTATTTTCTGGCTGAAAGGAGTTCATATCCCAAAGCTGCACTAGAATGTATGTCACTCCTGTACGTCATATCCATAGTTTCACGAGTAGCTATTTTCTCATAGTGTAGTAGGTATCTACTGTGTAGTAAACACAATTTCCTACTCTGTTTAAAATTTGGTTTCTTGAAGCTATAGCAGCTTTCAGTTTCTTAGCTCCACACATCTCCAAATAATCTGGGGTGCACTTACACTTTTGATCTATTTTCAGTGAAATTGTCAGAAATATGGAAACAAGAACAGCCTGTTTTGAGCCTTTTCTGAATGTTATAAAAGGTACTGGTACTTGCAGGCTACATGTTTGTATATTAGATGCCACTGTAGGTTCTGTCTGATGTCTCAGAATTTCTTCAGTTTGAAAATTATACGAATTAATAATTTATTGATCCCTTTCTGTCATTTTCTTAGGTAAGGAACAGTCTTCGGGAGAGATAACCATGCACCCAGTCGCAGCAGCTCCGCTCTCCGTGTTCAGTAAAGAGTCAAACTCCTCAAAACATAGTGATCACCATCACCACCACCACCATGAGCACAAGAAGAAGAAGAAGAAACACAAGCATAAGCATAAGCATAAACATAAACATGACAGTAAGGAAAAGGAAAAGGATCCTTTTTCTTTCTCTAACAGTCCAGCAAGCGCACGATCAATCCGTTCTCCATCACTTTCAGACTGATATCAGTGGCTCTAGAATACAACCTGCAACATTCTGAATACTTAAAAGGATGGGTATAACTATAGCTTCTATCTTTTTTTTTTTTTTATGGATATAGGAATATGTGAGTTGCCTTAGCAATTCTGCAGTTCTGCCACAGTCCTAATTTGAAGTCTTCTATCTGCATATGCAGTTGTTGAAATAATCAGACTGAAAAAATGGTTTGTGATTCTCGGTCATTTTGTGTTTCACTGTTCTCCACACCTACCACTTTTTTTTCTCTCCTGTCTTCTTCATTTTAAACAAAGAAAAGAGCCCTATATATAAGGACCCCGAGTCCACTGGCAGCCCCCTGCACATCATGCTGACCATGTGTGCTGCCAGAATCAATTATGTTTTAATCCTCTGAAGAATGTTATGAGGCAGAGTGTGTTTTCAACAGAAGCCAACTGGCAGAGCTTTGGTGAAGTGCTGTGTCCAGAGTGCTATTGTATAACGAAGGGTAGACCTCCTGGGAAGACAGGGATTTTCTGTAGTCTTCAACTGAGCTGTTTCTGGCTTTAACCATTGCAATTTAATGTTGGAATTTTGAGAACAACATATAGAACATTTGCCTTTTTTCAGATACTAAAACTCTTAAAAATTCCAAGCTGCTTTTAAGCTGCAGGTATTTATTATGGACATGACCCTTTGAATATAATGCCTCTGCAATTATGTTTTTGGAATTTTAGTAAAATGCTTAATGCATGTTTTGTCCTGTAATCAGACTTTTAAAAATCCAATAAAGTTTGCAAATTATTTTGACAAAGGCAGATTTTTTTTTTCTTTAAGCTTGACATTGGAATATGCTTTTGAAAAATGGCTTTGCTAAAACTGAAAAGTATTTTTGAAAAGCTACATATAGATTTAAAACTATATATTTCCTTCTGCTCAAGTGTGCTTTCTTGGAAACATTCTATTGCATCAGTTGATGAATTCACAGGGACGTTAAGTGATGAGTACAGCTGAATTTCATTTGCTGTGTTTTATGCAGTGTAATATTTACACCCAGCAAATGTTTTATTTAAAAACTCTAGTTTTTAAAAGCTCTAATCATAGAGGTACAATCTCTGCCACTCCTCATGTTTTCTTTATTTGTTCATAAAGGCAGGGTTTTATTTCCGTATGCTGATCGACTTCTGTTGCCCAGAGTTCACACCTCATTCATGTAAGATGGTTGCATTTGGCTTAAACATTTTATTTAGTTTTTTTCATGAACTCCTGCGAGAGAGACTGATTCTACTTCTAGGGCAAAGCAAGAGTTCAACAGGGACCCAGGAAGGTTTTTCTAAAGCCATATTCTGTTTCATAAATGTTAATAAATGCTTTTATATTGTATACCTGCTGCTGAATCCTGTAATTCTTGTAATAACAACTCACCTGTAGAATCAAAAAGACAAGCAGTAGACATAAATATTTTGTAATACACCCGTGCTTATTTTGTTAATCGAAAGCCACGTGTGGACACTTTTGCTAACCAGTTTGCTCCGAACGCGTGTAAGCTACGTCTGGGGGGAGTTTGGGCTGGCCGGGACCGGGCAGCTCCGCGGAGCGTCTCCGTGTGGTGCGGTGCCGTCGCCGCCGCCGAGCGGGAACCCCCTCGGCAGCCTTTGCTCCCCCTCCAGCTCGCAGCTCTTGGGATTTCGGTGGAGTCAAGGAGCAGCAGGAGGAGCGAGAGGGCCGCGCGGGAGCAGCCGGAGGTCCGGAGCCCCTTGTGGGTGCACGGGCAGCACGCGCAGTTGAGCTGTGGTGTTGAGGCTCACGAGGCCACAGCAATGGCTCCAGGGAAGTATTTTTAGCTCTTTTTCCCTTGGCTGAGCAGTGAGGTAACGGTGCCAGAGGGGTTTGCGGGAGACCTGGGCTCGTAAGCAGTGAAAGGGGGCACTGTTTGGTGCCGCGGGGGCTGGTGCGTTTATGTTTTAAAAATGAGGTCATGGGTAACGTAGGCCGGCGTCGTTTTTCACTCTTGGAGATGTGGGAATAGGTTTGCACCCTGTTACACTGAGGGGAAATGGGTTGTGCGGGCACAGAGCTGTAACGGCCTGACTCCACGTGTTTGTCTGTAGGACCACGGGTGAATTGTTGGGCGTAAACATAAAGGGAATATGGCAAAGATGCAATTGCTGGAAAACACTATGGGAAGAAAGGGTGTCGAAGACCCCGAGACCCCAGCCCACATTGGTCATGGGCAAGTCTCTCCTCCAAGGTGTTTAGGCAGCAGATGGGCAGGCCTTGCCTGGAGGTGGTTTCGGGATATTGGGTCCTTGGATTAGGTGACCTTCCCATTGTAGCTGGTTTTCATGGTTTCTTTGATCTTCCTGTTCTCCATCAGAGAAATTCCTGCAGTGACTCCCTGGATGTTTTGGGCACTTAGGGAAGGTGGGGAATGAAAAGCCTGCGCCTCCGGAGAGCTTAGAGGCTGCAGTTTAGCTTGGGCTTGCTGGGGCTTTTATTCTTTTTTTCCTTCTGCTTAAAACTTTGACTATTTCAAAGTTTTAACCTTTGGTCAATTCAGTTAAATCCTTTGGATTTAGCTGGTGGATTAAGCTCTTTATCCTCTCCATTATCAAACCTGATAGATGGGCTGTGACCTATACGGTTTCTTTTACTAAAGGTTGTGATTTATCAGTTCAAACCTCGGGTTTCACAGGAGGAGAAATGTTTCATCTGAGCCGGGGTTGTGTCTGAATACTGGAGGAATATGCCTCACAAATATAGAGTGGAAATACGAATGTCCTTGGAAGCATGCAAAGAGTTTGAAGTCTGGAGGTTATTGTGGTATTTCAGATTTTAATGTGATTTTCTTTATTTTGTTCATTAGAAACAGTGCAAGGCAAATATATAATATCAAGCTGCCTATCTGAAACTTCACTATTGGCTTGCCATATGTCTTGGGCTTTTTTTCTCTACATCGCAGTGTCACTATAGAAGATGGTGTCTATAAAGTAACCACTGTGTATTTTCTGTGTTTGTAGACATCTGCAAGCTTTTAATTCAGTAAAATAAATTAATTTATGTTAATTAATACCTTCCTTTTGGTGCCCACGTCCAAGTACAATTCCGTTTGGGTTGGTTGGCCCCCAGGTCTTGTGCGTGTCCCGTGTGCTGGAGGAGCAGAGCAGAACTGCAGCGCCTTGGGTGACCTGGCCCCGGCCGCACTGGTGCCGTCCCGTGAAGTGCTGGAGCAGGAACTGGGTTAACACCAAGGGCCACCACCTGTCCTTAGGCCCTTCAGCATTCTAGGGTATGAAAGCTGTGTTTTAGCTGACTTCGTAGTCACAGAAATATGGTCATTTGTGTAAACTTTACAGGAGGAAACTTAAGTCAGGTCAGTTCCTTAAGATGGTTTATTCACAGAAAAATAAAAACCTGATTTTTGACGCATTATCAATGTTGCATAGAGCCCTTAAAATAGAGAAGGGAATCATAGAATTATAGAATCATAGAATCACAGAATGCTTAAGGTTGGAAGGGACCTCTAGAGATCATCTAGTCCAGCCCCCCTGCACACGCAGGGTCACCTACAGCATGTGGCTCAGGACTGTGTCCAAGCCGGTTTGGAAGATCTCCAGAGAAGGAGACTCCACAACCTCCCTGGGCAGCCTGTGCCAGGGCTCTGTCACCCTCACTGTCAGGAAATTTTTCCTTAAATTCCTGTAGAACTTGTGGTGCTTCAGTTTGTGGCCGTTTCCTCTAGTCCTATCAGCAGCCAGTACACATGTTTTGAGTTAGATTTGCTTTCATTTATATACAAGTATATGTATGTTTAAATGTTATACTTCTTTATTGTAATATTTTGTATTTGGTTTTTAAAATATGCTTCTACATGTTTTATATCCTGTTTTTATTATGTAAAATGCTAATAATATGAGTATTTTCGTACGTACTAAGCCCTGACAGCTCTCAGACAGTCTGTGTTTCTCTGTGGTATGTTCTGCACTGGCAACCTGGGCTGCTTCAGCAAAGGCTCAGCAAGTGGCAGGAGGAGCGCGCAGCTGGTGCGAAGAGCAGTGCTAATAGTGGTAAGTTACGTTTTTACATCTGCTGCTCTTCGGCCTTCTGAATTTGGTTATAGAGAGGTTCAGGAAGTGTTTTGTGTCGGATTCATTCTGGAAATTTTGGAGCACTCCAGTGCTGGTTACATGAGCAGCTTTTTTTTCCCCTGTGCTGTGTTTAAAAATAAAAAGGAATGGTCTCAAGAGTAAAGGTGCTAAACGTTTGCTTCAGAATTGCTCCAGAGGTCATTTCAGGTAAAATCAAATAGATTTTTTTTTTTTTTTGATCTTTCTTCTATTTTATTTTTATTTACAGAATTGAATTTCAGAACATTTTTAAAAGTAAAAATTACCTCATTATAAAAACAGTTTTCATTTTCAAAATGTCTTTCTCCCCCACACTTTTAATTTTCTTTTTATAAATCATGTTTTAAAAAGTAAGCATTTGATAAAGCATTTGATATTTGTAAAAATACATGAAAATATGCCCTGACAAGAGAAAAAAAGTCTGAAAGCTCATTAAAAGTGTACATATTTTTATGACTAGTTTGATTCTTCCCCTTTCCAAAAACTTATTTCAGGGAAAAGTGCTCCTCCTCACCTTTCCAGGAAAAGGAGGATAACTATGTTATTATTTTACTATTATTTACTATGGTAAATAGTGTTGCTGCAGCCCCCCTGGTTTCCATCCACTAGTTTTTAACTTCACTTCTCCAGTCTACTGAGATGTTCCTTACGCAGAGCGTGTTGGGAATTTCTTGCTTTTACCTGTGTTTGGAGCTTGATGGATCTAAACTATTCCTGTGTTTCAGATGCTTCTAGCAAGGGGTGTGTGTGTGTGCGTTGCACTGCTGGAATTCCTGTATTTGCGCTCTTGCCTCATCACAAGGTGCTCAACACTTTTCAATGGCTTCAACACTGAGATTTTTAAGACTAAACGTCTGTTTTCACAGCCCTGAAAATGTTCCAGATGCTTAATAAAGCACTCAGCACTTACAAGGTAGGACAAGACACAGAGGAGAAGCGAGAATAGGAATTTTTCATATGTTGCCCCAGGGAAGGGAAAAAGGTAAGGAAATTAATTTGCAAATAATTTTAGGACAACTGATAAAGGGCTTTAGGAAATTGATAAGTGGCAAGTGTTGGGATCTAGGGGAAAAAAAAGCTATGTAAAATAGTATGGAAGGAGCAGTTGAAGCACTACTATTTTTCAGTAAATGTTCAACAAGTCAATGAGAAAAAGGCATTTCCAAATGAAAAGACACTGATAATGTGTGAAGCATGTAACAACAACTTAATTTTTGACCATTCTTCTTTGAATGTGATATTCTATAGTATTGAGAACATAGCAAGAGCTCCATTTCTTTTGCATAATCAGACAGTTTATCATGACTGAAGACCTGTCATCCAACCATCTAACAAGCTGCTTTTTTGTTTTGTTTTGTTCCCTTTAGTGATCTACACTATTAAGAATAGAGAAAGCTTGTAAATATGTAATTTATGACTTTATTACAAAATTGATAGGTACTTCAAAGTGGATTTACTTGGTCTATAAGCACTAATGTGTACTTCAAATGAATAGAAAAATAATCAGAAATTGGCTTTTGTGCTGAATTGGCGTTTGTGCTGTATGCAGAAAACTACCTTTTGATGAACGTGTATTTCTGGTTGTGATTCTGAGCCGAGCAAATGTGCTGCAGCTCCCGCCAGACTCTGGGCCAGTCTTAGGCAAGATACTACCAGGCTGCTGAGAGCCCCTTCCAGGCTCCCCAGGTAGAGTGATGGTTTTTCCTTGTTTATCCATCTCTCTTGCACTTAACCATGGCAAAGGCGGTGTCCGGGGATCACAGGAAGATACAGTCTGCCCTGACTTCCAGGCTGAGACACTCCTGTTTCCCGTATGGGAATCTGCTTACGGGAATCCTGAAGGAGCTTCGGCTGGGTTTCTGTCTACTAGGGGAGGAGAGGGAAGCTGTAAGTCTTAGAGCGTTTAAGAAACTCCTCAGAGTGAGATGAATCACTCTAAAGCATCCACAAAGCTATTGCTATTAACAGAAATTCCAGATGGCATCCATAAAGCTATTGCTATTAACAGAAATTCCAGATGACCTGCATGTGTTCTTGTTACCTAATATTTTGACACTATTACTTAATATTTAAACATTACTCGGAGGGAGATGATTATCCCAGCGTTCTGGACGCTGGTACCGTTCAGGCTGGCGTCCCCTGCATCTGCAGGGAGGTGTTTCTGGTCCCTTCTGCCAAGGCAACACCCCTCTCTTGCTCCAGACTCCTGCCAAAATTCCCCACTGCAAGTCAATAACTTCCCTGTCCTTTCAGGAAGGCATCACAAGGGAAACCTGTAAGCCCTCCCTGTCCTGACTGTCAGGACTTTTCCTCCCACCCCTGGTTCTTCTGCTCCGTGTCTCCCCATGGAGATGTTCATCAGCCCCTTCTGCAGCTTGGGTGAGCTGCTCAGGGCACCTGGCTGCACAGGCACCTTCCAGGCGGAGGGGCCCACGAAGTGAGCGGTTCTTGCTCTCTTAAGCTGAATTCACTGAGTGCCCAAAGGCCTCCTTACCCCCTGTCACTTCTCAAGGTCTTTCCCTTTGCTTGTGATCTTATGTTTCCCCATTTTCTTTACTAATTATTTCTGCAGCCTCAGACACGCCTTGCTGAGGATGGCAAGCCCATTGGGATGAGCAGGAAAATGGGGGGACAGGATTCTTTTTATGCAGTGTGGCTGATAATGAGCTGCTGTCTTCTCCCATTCTTAGCCTGTTGTGCTTCTTCTGAAGCTTTGATTTTCTTTTGTGTGTTTTTTGCCCAAGCGTTCTGCCTGTGGCTGTTCCGAGCACCTCGAGAGCGGGCCAGGGCTGCTGCCGTGCACAGGACTGCGAGCCTCCCTTGGCCATTTTTTTAATAGGGGTATTAAACATATTCAGCATGTGAAACATCATCGACTATGCCCTTTCTACTCAAAGACTGAGGATGTTTTTAATAAAATTTCTTTTGAATGATTGCAAGATTTGTGTGTGTGTGTGTGTGTGTGTGTGTCTGTGTGTGTGTGTGTNCTCAAAGACTGAGGATGTTTTTAATAAAATTTCTTTTGAATGATTGCAAGATTTGTGTGTGTGTGTGTCTGTGTGTGTGTGTGTGTGTGTATATATATATATATTTATACATGCATATGTAAAATTGCCAGAAAACTTAAATGTGCACTGGTCACGTTCTCCTGAGTTAAGAATGCCCATATTAAGGTTTGGTTCTGCAGCAAAACAAAACCTCGGAAAGCTGGGCGGAAATGAGAGGAGCTGTTGTGAGCTAATGACCCCTGTGCCTGAACGAGCGCGGCAGCACCGCAGAATGAGAGATGCTTAATGGCTTTTTACAATGGATGCTTGTATATGGTGCACACATCAGTGCACTGTGACTTGGCTTGTTATGATACGGCCATAATATAGAACGTTTCTGTTGCAATGGTTCTCTCCTCCTACTTCTTGGGAAATATTTGTTCAAATAAATATGTGGGTTAGTGAGGCAACAGATAGTTATTTGTCTCTCAAGTGTGAGTAATGTAATATGAACAAGCATTAATGACCTAACTCTTTAATTCAACAGGAGATCCTTATTTTTCTTACACGCTAGCTTATTTCTTAATATTTTGGAATCCATTGCTCAGTGTGTGTTGTGTGCTCCCAAGAGAACCAAACGCAAACTGCAGGCGTTGGATAACTTTCAGGTCTATTCAACTTTATCATCTCTTGGACTTTTTCTTGGACTTTGTCAGCTCAGAGAGGCTGGCAACTATATATATCTGCTGCCTGAATCATCCACTAACATCTCCCTGGAATAATGAAAAGACTCAATTTTCAGCAGACGTGAGGAGCAGAATCGCCCAAAATACCCACGTGATTTAGCAGTCCTTGTCCGGTTTGCAGAAGAGACATAAGCACGGGGAAAGCAAAGTCCTGATGAATTTCTGTGAGTCTTAGCACTGCAAAGAAGTGACATCTGGATGAAGCAGTTTCCAAAATCATTGCCCCCACCACAGAGGAAGGAGAAGGGAAAGGATCCTTAGGCCTTAGCCACGCCAGAGTGAAGTCTGGTGGTTTAGACCGAATCAAATGGGTCAAATGGAAAATTATACTAGCCCACGGAGTGAGGGAATGGAGAGAAGGGGTCTGGAGCAGGAAGCTGTTGGCAGAGGGCAAGAGATTAGGGAAGACAAGCGAGGAAAAGATGGAGCACTAAGAGTAAATGGGCAAAAATGCTGAGAAACGTAACAGCAGCCCTTGGAGCCACAGTCCCCTCTTCAGCTGGGGCTGTAACTGACCTTCAGGGGCACTCCTTTTCAGTAGGTTTTGCAGTCATATTTGCAAAAATACACACTTTATTCCTTGCTAAATATCAGCCAACACAAAGGATAACAACATCCATCTGCTATTAGTTGCCAGTCTCTTCCCTGTATGAGCTGGTACGTTCCAGTGCTGCTGCTGAACCACAAGAATGTCAACACCCATCTCACCATTGACATGGGCTAGATTTTGCTCTTCTTTCTTGTATTTGGTGTTCTAAAACACAGCAGAATGCTACCAAGTGTTCTCTTTGAAGAATATATGTAAGACTGCAATTCAAGTGGAAACGAGGCCATCTGTGCAACCTTACGCAGCCCCTTGACATCAAATAATGATGAGATGATCCCAAAGTAGTGTCTTCAGTAGGGCAGGAGGTCGCAGGAGAAATCAGGTCATGTTCAGAGCAGCTGAATCTTGTTCTGGAAAGCTGTGTTCTGTCTCCACACACAGATTTATTGTGGGATGCTGCCAGGTCATTTGAACTACAATTTTCAGAAGAGGTCATTTGTCACAGTTTTGATTCACAGAACTGCTGAGCCCCAATGGCTCCAGCTGGAGATATCAGGGCTTTAAACATACAGTGTAGCTAGACTTTGATAGTGCCTATTACAGGATGTTTGAGGAAACAGTACAAGAAAGAGGATTAATATCATGTAAGTGTTTCCAGCTTTCAGCAGGGAGCAGTTTAAGGACTGGCCGAGCTCTAGGCTGCATCCAGGTCATCATATTTAATAGCCATCAGTGACCTGATCCTCCTTGAATTAGCCTGGGTCTTTTGAAATGTGATTTTGATTGGAAATAGTAGCGCTATCTAATGAAAAATATGAGATTCTTGAAGTCTCAAGGCAGGCCCTTTAAATGAGTGGAAATAGACAGCTAATAATGTCATCACTCTTCTGAAAATAGTAATAATGCTACCCTTATCTCCAAGGATTATCGTGGCAGTGTTTTGGAAACCATTGGTTGCTACTGCAAACATACGTCTTGAAAACCCCAGAGTGCAGGGTTTTGAGTGGTGTTCTGTTGATGAAACACGGTCACAAATTGCTATGCAGTGACCATGCTGGGTGCTCTGGGCTGCTGTTGGCATTGCTTTGGCACCTGTGGCCCCAACTGCCTCGCAGTTCACAACCAGCAAGGCTGTGGTGCCATGTCCACTCTCCTTTGTAGCACTGCAGAACCGATCTGAGCAAGGAGCAAGCTAGCTCAAAATTTCTCACCTGGAACAGCTCAAATTTGTTTGGCACTAATGCGAGGAAGCAGCTGGAGCAAGGGGCTATTAGACCATCTACTTGCTGCTGAGGACAGCATAGCTTGACACAAGGGATTGAAGTCCAGTCCCTGCACAGAGAGCACCTGAACAAATAGGACATGCTGGAGCAGGAGCAGCAGAGTCACGGGTCAGTGTCCTGCCCCTCCAGCAGAAGTGAGATCTACCATGGCTTGGGTGACTTGGTGCACGTTTTGGGTGGTGTATTTTGGATCTAGATGGTCATGTTAGTACTTGCATGTTAAAACTACTTGGTATCAAGTTATGAAGACAAATACAAGAGGACCATTGGCTTACAACGGTATCTTCTGCAGCGCAGCCACTAGCTTGCCTGCTTGAACAGGCGCTCAGTGGAAGAAAAGCGCAGCATGGGCCAGGAGCTCATCCTGTCGAAGGCAGGAGGCTTCATCCATGCTGCAGGCTCCCTGCCACCTTGGGCTGCATGTCAAACACCATGTGTCTTCTCAGGATTTGGTCGCTCACCGCCAGGCAGCATTGGAGCGCATCAGTGGCGACTTGCCATCCCTTGTTGTATTGCCCTGCTTTAAGGTCATTGCAAAACATTCGATGAACTTCTGGTGAAAATAATTGGTTTTCTCTTTGGACAGGGCTCCAAATTTAGCACATCCTCTCCAAAGCTTAGCAGAGCGTTTTCTTGGAGCAGTATCAAACCTCAGTGTTCAGTGTTTAAAGTATAGTGTTAATGCCTGCTGGAGACGATGTTGTAACAATTAGAAGCCCCTGTCACTCTTTGAGTGATGGTCTTGTTTTCTGGAAAGATATCTAGCATCTTGGACATGTCAGATTTTGGACCACAATGTTGACTTTAATGTAGGAATATTCCCCTTGGGCCCTGTTGTTTTATCCAAAATCCAAACCTTTGTATACAACGGCTGCTGTTAGTTGCCAATCTCAGAGATTGCCAAACCCCTTCAAATCTGGTGTCACCAAAAAGCTCACATTTCTTCATAGCTAATTGGGTAGAAAGGCCGGGGATTAGGGGCTACTGAGCCAAGTTTGAAGATGTTAAAGGAAGCTGCATTAGTGCCTCTGGAACTGAAGATGTAGAAAATAACATACAGTATTTTATTCTTGTGCTGGAGAGACTGAACCCCCTCTTGATGAAATGAGCTATGCTTTTTATTTATTTATTTTACAATTTTGTGTTCTGTGCAGTTTGCATTCCCTGGGGATGGGAGGTGTTCCTTCTATGAAATAAAAACAGAAAATCAAGATTTGTTTGTTACATGAAAAACAGCAGTTGGAATCTACACAGTGAAGTTTTGAAATCCTTTATACATATTAACCCTCTTATTCTACAGGTGAGGAGACCGGTTTGGCTTGAAAACCCCCAGAAAGGACGGGGTAATTCTAAAGCACAGAGGCTCTTTGTCTGAAGACTCTGGCACAAGACCGAGCGCCCGACAAGGCCGGCTCCCCGAGTGCCTCCTCAGACACTTAGCATGGGTACAGGTGAGTCTAGGAAGCCTCGTGTTTCTGTTATGAAATATAAACACAGCCATCAGAGTGCTCTGCCTCTGGTTCGCAAGTACTTTGGTGGAAATAAACCCTGTGTAAAATTCACACCCGGGCTGCTCTGTGCTACGTCCCGGAGAGGAAGACCCAGTGTCAGGTACGGGAGGCCCTAGAAGTCCCAGCGGAAGGTCACAGGATAAGGGTGTGCTCTCTCCTATGCCTTTAAGATGTAGAGAAGTATTTCAAAAATATGTCTTTTAAAATATATGGTTTTTGCTTACTTTAAAATTCATACAGCTCCCCTGCAATATGTTTTACAACGGGTAATTTCAAACAGCAAAGTCCTGCTAGTGGGAGAAGGCTCGTAGCTTCTGCAGGAAATGTTGCCTGAAGGTGCCCCGAGTGCTCCGCAAGAGACGAAACGGGATCCCTGCACCACAGCCCTTACAGACTAACTGGTATAAAACCAATGGAAATGACTGCTAGGGGCGCTAGGAGGGAAAGCAGAAGGTACAACAGCCTCTCTCTTGGTTATTTAGTTTAGGTTTTGCTAGGGTATTTAAACACTGCTTTCTCTCTGAAGCTGTGAATTTATGGCTGGGATTTTAATAGGAGGCACAGCAGGTCAAACTGGGAGGGTTTTCACCTTTCAGCCAAAGGGGCGGTCACAATACCAACACTTGAATGGAGTGGAGGACTTAGAGGAGCAGCGTTGTACTAGACCTTAAAGATGAACCAAACAAACCTAATTGGAAATGAAGGCGGCTGTGGTGAAGGCATTCTTGGAGATTTCTGAGTTTTAACAGCTTTTATTAGTAGAGTCTATGACAAATGTTTTTCTCAAAATCTGGATCCATTAAAGCAAGCTCCAAGTGGGAATGAGAAACTCAGCTGAAGGCAGCTCAGCAGGTAGCTGCTGTGTCTAAGTTTTATATGTTCTTTTGGTTACACAGAAATATTGAAGAAAAGGGTTGCAGCAATTTGAACTGGAAATGTTCAAAGTACTGATGAAAAGTTTGATTTTTGAATCATGGAGGAAGATTATGCTCTGGGCACATGCCAAAAGTGAGGCAAAACCACCTTAGCTTGATTTGAAGAAGAAATTGCTGGACAAGACAAGAGGAAAAAAAAATTCTATCAGAACAAGAATTCTGTCTTCGTTCTGAGGATTCTTCTATTCTTCTTCTGTCTTCGTTCGGAGGATTACACAGGCATCCTGCGAGGTCCTCCACGTCCTGCAGTCCCATTCCCTGGCTTGGCCGTTGCTAAAGCAGCCAGGAGCAGGGGGCTTGGCAGGACACGTGGTGTCAAGAGACATGGAAAAACACCGTGTAGAGCAAACGCAGACAGTCAGCTCTCCCCTGCCACCGGATCTCGTCCTTGGCTTCCTCTTGCAACCCACCACCTTGATCGGCTCCAGACCCACAACTTGTTGTGAACATGGAAAGTGAGCAAAGCTGCAGCTTTGATCTCTTTTCCTTCAGGGAAATAATTTCTTTTGTCCATATCCTACTTCTGGCTCCGAGAGGAAAGGGAGCCTCTCTCCCTGCTCTCTGGCAGAGGTGGCTCGGGAAGTAGGTGGTGCCTGTCCCTGCTCTCCTGCGCTGGCGCTGCTCTGTGTCCCCAAGCTGGCCCTGCGCCGGGGACCTGAGCGTTAAAGCTACCTGCAGAAACGCCTTTCCAGACCTTGGTTTAGCAAAGGGTGGCTAAACAGGGCAACTTGGTCAGCAATGTAAAGTCAGTGTATGCGTCCTCGTCTCTGCTGAGGATTTCTGGAGTCTGCCTGAAGCTGATGGACGTAGCTGGCGTTGCTGGATCTTGTAAGAACTAACATAACTTAAGGACCCAGAAATAAGCATCCATGTCTCGGCATGCAGCTTGGAGCAGCTAGAAAATCTTGTCTGTGTCTCATTTCTCAGCCTGTGCTTACCTACTTCTCTGTGGTATTTCATCTCATCGCACAGCTAATTAAATAGGCAAACACTTATTATGAATTATAGCCTATTGGTAGGAAAATCATGTTACAGATAAGTCTCCAAATTTGCTGCTCTCAATTTTGAATAGCTCACTGACATGTGGTTAAAACGCAGCAGTAAATCTCTTGTAGCAAGGAAGGAAGCCCACAAGGTTTTTCATGACATTAGTTAGACGGAAAAGGCTCAGGGCTCCTCGCGCTGCCAGCCTGGCCCCATAGGTGTCTGAAGCAATTACGTGATTCCTGTTTTTGTATTGTGGCTGGAAAGTGATAAAAAGCAACAATCAAGTGGCTTTTACCTTGACTCCTGTCACTGCAAAGTGCAAACACCAGTAAAGTCTGTGAGTGTTGTTAACTGAGTCAAACGCTGCGAACATGCAGTTCCCACTCTCGTTTTTTGATCTTGAGTATCAGGTAATCAAACTGTTTGTATCTTTAACTTAAAGGCAGGTGTGTAGGTATATGCTGTGCTTTGAAATATGTTTATATGCTGCTGAAGATCCAGGTGCAAAGTTTGCTGCTCTTTTTGTCAAATCTACATTAAAACATCGTATAACTTTTTTTTTGCATTTTGAAAAAAATAGGTGTAGGAGAGAAGCTGCATGACACTTTATTGCAGGAAGGGTAGACGGAGCTCTTGCCGTCTCTTTGCCATTTCGGCACTGACTTCACCCTTGGTTACTCCCATCTAAAGCCTCTGTTGACTGCTCCGTTGCAGGGGGTGTCTTGCCTCGCTAAGGGCCATCTCGAAGGCTGCCGAGGCGCGAGCTGGAGGGCGCCTGGAGGCGGTGGGATGCAGGGGAGGGCTGGGAAGAGAAAGCGGTTGTGTTTGGGGAGCTACAAGCAGGAGGCTGTTCCCGGCGCGCGCCGGGGCGCTCTGAAAGGCGCCTGTGTGAAGGAGGCAGCAACGCGCGGCGGCCGCCCCGGAGAGCCCTGCCCTCCATCAAAGCACCCGGGCACTTCGCTCCGTAAAGACATATGGGACCAATAAAGCGGATTTAAGGAGATGGAGACCAGGTGGCAAAAGGGTATAATGGGAAGTGACTTATGGGGAAAAAAAAGTTGCATTCAAAACTCTTCTGTTGGTTTAGGTGACCCTGCAGATCCAGGCCCCGCTCTCAGTCAATGGGGCTACTCATGAGAGCTGAACGGCTCGTGCTGCAGGACGGAGCCTGAAAGGGAGACTTTTCAAGGAGGTCCAAATAAATGTTGTAACTCCTGCTTACAGCGCTCTTGCTTTTTAGCGCTAGCCCAGTTATGAACACAGCCAACCAATTTGTCATAACTTGTGTATTCGGTCGCTATGTGTTTACAGAAGGGATAGCTGGATTTATTTTATAGAACTACTTTTCCCCTGGTTTCCGTGTCCTTACCTTAGTCCTTCTCCACAAAGGAAGCCCCAAACCTCCCCCCCAGCACACACACATGTAACTGAAAACTTGAAAGCCAAAGCCACACAGTGTAGCCTTCATGTGCACGTAGGTACCTTGCAGCAAAATGAGAAACAGCAGCAGAACTTTGCCACAGTCGTGACAGAGCAAACAAGTAAAAAGCAAAAAAAACTTCAGTAAAATACTGCTTTGTTAGATCTTAATAATTTCAAAAGTCCCCCTACAAATAAATCCTCCACATAATTCCCATATGAAAGAGAATCCTTCCACGTTGAAACCAAATGTTCAAGAGCTTTATGCTTTGTTATTAATGCCCATAATTTATTCTTCTTAGAAGCCACCCCTTGCAGGCTGCCAGAGCACTCACTGTGATGTACATCATAATAAAAAACAATTTAGATGGCAAAAGCATTAGAATGAAAACAAAAGTCTAAAAGCTTCAGTGAATAAAACCATGCAGGGGGGTCTGAAAAAAGGACACAGATGTTGTAAGGAATCAAAAGCCGAACATAAATTATAAGCAGGAACATAAACCAAGCTTTGCAAATAAACTCGAGTCACATTATAAGACTCAAGTAGTTATATGTGAAATTCAAGTCAGAGATCTTGGTTCATTTGTGTAAAGCCCAAGAGCCTTCTCAGGGTGCTCCTCTTTGCTGAGGTCAAAACTTTCCCCCCCATTTTGTCCCCAGCACTGACGCATTTCGTGCAGGAGGGGCCGTCACTGATCAAACGTCTGGAGCAGTTGCATCAAGAAGGCTTGATTCAAAACTCTTGGAAATACAAGTGTGGCTTGTCTACTCACTTGAATTAGCTTTTATACCCTAGTGGAGGTTGAGCTCCTCAGCTCTCCGGGATATGCTGATTGTATTTGCAGCGTATTTTTGGTGGGATGCTGGCTGCTTTCTACTATGGAGTTACCTGGTGTGCTACTCACACTGTAGAGCTTTTGCCATCCCACTTGGGAAAGTCTTTGAGGGGTTGTCAGAAGAAAGAAGAGGTAACAGAGGGAGTACCTGGTGTACTGGTGTACCTGGAGGTTGCTTGGTGCGAAATAGGAGGAAATAGGAAACAGGAGGAAAGGATCCTGATGAAGAGTAGGGCAAGGCCAAGAAGACAGAAGGACTCCATAATCAGCTGAAGCACAAAAGCCAAGTTCACACTTAATTTGGTGAAAAGAATACATTTTTTTTTATTTGTAGTTAAAATGTTTCATAAATTCTAATTTTTGTTAACATATTCCTAGTTCCTACTGAAATATCTTTAAACCTTTAGAGCTTTTCTGTAGCGGGGGATTCTCTGTAGCAGACAAGAGCAGCCTTGAAATTTGCATTGTTTCCTCTTGTGGCATCAGCATGCTGGATCTCTTAAAAGTTTTTTTGTCAATTTGGCCACTTGTTGATATTTGTGAATTACTGTTTCGTTTAAGAAACTTGTACGTATAATTCAATAAGTGGGATTGGTACATTTTGTATGAGACCAGGAATTTCAAAGTGAGGTGTGGACCTGTTCCTGCATTAGATTACAGAAACGGTCATCATGGCTGGGATTGGGATTGGGTTAGGGCAGGGAAATGGGTGTGAAAAGAGGCAGTTAAGAAGCTTAGAAATCAATATTGAAGTAGGTAAAGAAGTCATGAAGTCAGTTTTAAAGTCAAGAAGGACCTGGGATCCCATCTGAGGTGAGTGGTATCTCCCCTCCAGCCCCTTTTTGACCTTATCCTTGATCTGGAATGCCCTGTGTGATGGTCCAAGCAATAAAGGCTTCGAGCTATCTCAGCAAGTTCATACTGTCCAGGTGGAACGCTTTGGTTCATGCAGAGCCTTTTCATGCTTGCCAGGGGAGAACTAAACTCTAGTTAATGATCTTTATGGTTCTCCAGGTATCCACACCCCCTATCCCCACACACGTTTCTCACAACTACATTTTATGGCCAATTCTCTTTCATCCCAACTCACTGCAGTAGATACCCTCAAGGAGGTAGATCCCAAGCTGGTTCAGGTTTGCAAAGCTGTTCTATTTTATAGCCGCTTATAGGCTCATATGCTATCATTAACAGAGCTCAAGAGGAGAGCATTAAATTTTTGCCAGAGGGTCTTTAGAAGTCCTTGCCAGGAGTTCTGGATCTGCTGACTTTTCAAAGTGAAGATATGTTTTTGAACAACGTGAGGATAAAGAATACCATGGCATCCCTTCTGGTGGGCAAATTGTGTTGGGAAAAAATAATAATAATAATAAAAAGCAGTGTTTCCTGGCAGTAAAATCATTTTTGAACAGAAGTAGTAAACCTCTGGAGTTTGAGCAAAGCTGTTGTGCAGCTTTAATACTGTAAACTAAGAGTTAAGAGAAGGGAAACCTGCCAGAGCAAAGCTGCAGATACATCTCCCCATCATCCCTTCAGATTTCAGAAGGGGTAACTCCAGCCATGCCTAGAAGGTAGTCGGACAGAATCTGTTTTTTCCATTAGCTCAGCTCCTGGAATAATGCTTGTACAGAATTACATAGTTTTGGGCAGCCCGGGCCACAGAAGCCATTTCTTCATGCTCAAACCTGTTTGCAGGAGGTGAAACTGAGCTGGGGCATGGGAGCTGCAGAGGAGCAACTAATGAAGCAAAACCGCATGAGGTTGTACTTTGCAGGGGATGGATGGTTGGGCTCGGCGCTGCATTAAGTAATCCCTTGGGATATTTTTTCAACTGTAGTTCGCTCTCAATCATCAAATGTGGAACAGATTAATGGTAGGAGGGGCTGTACACTTCTTGTAAGTCACAATCGCCTCCTATTTATGGCTATCAACAGGGCAATTTCTTTGAAGCACTGTGTTCTTTTTTTTTTTGGTGGTTGATTTTCATGCTGTTTTTCATATTTTCCATGGCACTTTTAACTTCTAGTATAATCTTCTGATGAATTCATTTGCAACTATACTGTTTTAAAATGAATGCAGAAAAAGAAGGGATTAGAAGGAGCACTGTTCAAAAGGCCTTTATTTCTAGCATGCTGTGGCATATGTAAGCACTACTTTTAAAAATATGACCTTAATGTTAGGTGCTGAATTCCATATATAGGTATTCAACACTTGGACAGATATAAATATGCAGCTATTCCCTCTGATTTCATAAGATCAAGAGATGTTCAGATTCCCTGATTTCTGATGAGAACATCTGCTTTAAAATAAGACCATATCATCTTTTCTGCTGGATTGCCGCAGAGTTCAGTCCTACCCACTACCATTTCCTTAAATTCCAAATTCTGAAACGGAAGGAGTCATTTTTATTGTTTCAGTTCAGCTTCCCCTATATCCTGTTCTGGGCTATATATGAAAGCGTCAAATTATGTCCCTCAGTAAGTCAACACATCTCTTGAGCAATCAAGTTCCTCATTTATAATCTCTGTATAGGGCATAGTAGGAAATTTGTAGCTTTGTTTTTCATGAGACTAAATGTTCTGAAGGTTTTGCATTACAAAAGAGTGTTCAGTAGATTTTAAATTCCTCATCCCAAACTTGCAATCTGCTGTCTGTCCCATTGGTTTGCTCCTTCAAAGGGGAAGAACCTTCTTGTCACACCTGAAAATTCTCCAGCGCACCCAGGACAAGCTCCTCAGGTGCTGATGTACCTAAGGGATGTGTTTAGGGGTAGAAATCCACGACAAAAGCCCTTTGCTGTCCTCATGGGCCCTCGTGGCTGGACACTGGCTTCCCCATCTGTGTCGGAGAAGGGCAGGAGATGCTGCCGTGCACCCTCCTGGGCTTTCCATCCTTGGAAGTGCGTTAATTCTTGTTAGTTAATTCATAAGCAGCAGCATCTAAGTCGACTTCTAGAGAGAGCGGGCGTCTGTTGTGGGCTGCATGTCCTCAGCTTGTTTATACAGAAGGGGAAAGAGTTGGCTAAGATTTATTTTAATTGAGGGTGACTCAAAGAAGTCGATAGCCACATGACCAAAAATGCTGTGCTGTTAAACAGGGGGGAACATCTCTAAAATGTTTACAGATCACAATGAATATGTTGGGAAATATTAAATAATGCTAGCTACTTCTCTGGAGAGTAAATGTGGAAGCTTGTGATTGTCTCCAGATACCGATACTGCATAAACACGGGAAGTATTTAGTTTGTTATATAAAAATGTCTTTATTCAGCACAATGCTTGTGACAGTGAGCTCTTAAATGATTTCTTAAAGGTTCATAAGCTGGAATTTCATAGGAATGGAGGAATATATTCTCTTAAAGATCATTCTTCCCCCATCCACCAAAAATTCAAACCAGCACTCCAGAGCAACCCCTAGACCTGCTCTTGGAAAGGACAGGGGACCAGATTTAACACGGCTGTAGTAAACCTTTCTTTTTTTTGCCTGGTTCTCAAAAAGAGGTGGAGTTTTTCATTAAATTAAAAATAGATTAAAAATAATCCCACTCTTTCCAGTGTGAAAATGGTCAGTGGAAATGTTACAAACAGCAAAAATCAAAATCTTCCAATGGATAATGTTGGCTAACCTCCCTGACGTGATCTCCTATCAGCCTTCTCTGTAGAGTAACAAAGAGTCATTGTAAAGGGCCTCGCTTTTACCTGCCACAGCTGCAGCGTGTTTGCTACAGTATCACAAAGCAAGGGTAATAAGCTCCATTTTCATCCCTCCAGCCTCACTGCAGAAATATCTGGGTTTCATGTATGCTAAGTAATGACAGCTTCTATTTTATACCGACTTTATATCAAAGCTTTTAAAATGCTTTAAACGTCACATTTGCAGTACAGGAATTGATTAAGTTTTTTTTTTGTTTTTTTTGCTTTCACAAGCCCATCAAAGACCCGACGGCTCTGATGGTTCCTATCTGGATGCAGGAGGTTGAGCCTCTACACACCCCAGCAAAGGTGGCCCGAGCTTGGAGAAAAATACAGAAAAGACTAAGCAAGCGCATCAGAGGGTTGAATTTAATAAGAGATCGTCAGCATGGGGTGGTTTCAGGCGGGGGTCCCACGTGGGGCGAAACCGCCCCGCGAGCATCGTCTTTGTTCGGAGCCCGGTGCCAATGGGGCCATTGTCCGGGTGGCAGCTGTGCCCTGACCTCAGCCGCGCGCCCGCTCCCGCCGATCCCAGGGCCGCGTGGCCGATCCCGCCGATCCCGGGTCCCCGTGTCCCGACGAACGCGGCTCCCTGCACTCCCTGCCAGCCATGGAGGGGAAAGAACCGCTGGTACGGTAGGAGCGTCTTCCCTTCCGCCCCCTGCGTTTCCTCTAGCTTGTTACGGCGGCCTCGAGTCAATCTGTTTACATAGAAATCTAATTGCACCACAGAGAGAATCGCAAACCAAGAACGAGGCTCTGCAGCAGCGCCAGGGTATTTCTGCCAAGCCCTTTAGAGGGCAACGCTGGAAGCCTCTGCTTCAGAGTCCGAGTAGAGGCTTTCATTTAACACACGGAGATGTATATTTTTAAAAAATCTTACTGGGTCTCTGATAGCTTGTTTTGCATTATGAAGATGTCCTTCTCTTTTAATCCTTTTAATATATAAACTACCTTTCATATCTGGTTACCTTATACAGATGTTAAAATTGGCATCCAGACACAACTAAAGTCAGTTGCATTTTGTTTGTATTTTCCTTCTGCAGTTTTAGTGCTATGGGAATAAGTAATTATGAGTTTAACTTGCACATCATTTTGCTTTTGATTTGTATTAAAATTTGCACTGTCTAGGCCTTAACCTGTAAACTGTTGGCCTTAAGGGCAATGCGTCTAAATAAGGCTGACATTACAGGCACTTCTTGCTAAGCCTTTTTTCCAAGGCAAATATATGAATTTCTTTCATCAGAGCAGTGACACCTTAAGGGTCTGTTAACTTTTCATAACTTGCTGTGCCCTAGGCTCAAAGCGCTGATTAGAGACCCAAGTTAATACGAAGTTATTAAAACAGCTCATCCTTTGTAGTTCTCTTTTGCGTGATGGGAATTTTAATCACTTTAGTGAGTCTGATATTGAAATATTAATCACTGGGTCCCTCTTCTGAGTCTCCTTTGCTTCTGATTTGTTTTGATTTTAATCCTGATTTGCTTCTGATTATTGGCAATGCAGGGAAGCTCTCTCAGCCCACATCATGTGCCCTGCAAACCACTCCTGGTTGCCCTCCAGCCCAGCTGGAGATGTTGAGCTCGGCAAGTCAAAGAGTTTCATTGCTGCCGCTGCTTCAGCAACAGGGGTTCTGAGCTTTCCTGGCTGGAGGAAAGCACTCGCTCCTTGCAGTGCCAGGGCTCTCTCGGCATCTCTCCCAGGTGCCGCGGCCCTGTTTCCTCTCCTGCAGCTTGTTAGGCAGCTATGGAGATTTAGAGGTTAAGAAAGAGTTTCTCTTGAAGCCCAACACTGCATAAAGGTGCCCTCCAGGCAGGCTGGCCCATGCGGCATGGTAAGGAACCAAGTCGGTACCCTGTCTGGATGGCAATATATATCCTGCAAGCCCTCAACTCCTTTCAGGGGGCATAATCCAATGGTTAGACTGTGAGTTTAAAGTCATGGCAGTGAGAAGGTTTCCCGTTATTCTTAAAGGACGACGGTTGCATTTGAATGCCAGACCTAATGCAGAAGACATAGTAGCATAATGCTTGCAAGTTGTACCTGTTAGTACCTTTTACCAACAGACCCCTAACCTGTAATGGGGACATGGTGACTGTGGGGTCTCACAGCCTCTCGTTGCCTTCACACCCACAAACTGCATGCAGCAAGCATGGAGAGCAACGGAGAGCAGGGAAGCCGTTGCTTCAGTACACCAAGAAATGTGAATACATAAATACACAAAAATAGAGGGGCCCTAAGAAAACAGGGGAAATATTTTCCTGCTATATACTGATTAAACTCCATAAGAAAGATTTGTGGCAAATGGTCTTTTGTCCTAGCAGGGCTCTTATTTCAAGACCGTGATTTTGTTCCCAAGTGTGAAGAAATGCTCAGAAATCCCAGCAGCTGGTGCTGCATGTGAGAAATTGGATAAAAAGGAAAATAAACATAAAATAATAGCAGGCAGGCCCAGCTTCTGTCTCCCAGCCGTGCTTGAGCCAAACAAGCCCTTTATACTGTTGCAGATGTGTCTTTCTGTCATGTGGGATGGGGACAGAAAATTGTGTCCCCAGCTGCCTCCTCTGCTAATGCAATTCTGCCTAGCCCTTCTCTTGTCATTTCTATGGGAGACCTTATGTCCTTCTTTCTCTCTTTTTATTGTAAAGTACCTCAGGCTTCACCTCTAAGCTCTTAAAGCTAAGCTTTGCTCATATATAATTTCACATTTTCACTGCTCTCTTGCAGTTTTCACTCGGAGCCTCAGATCCCAACCTCATACATATACATGTAATGCACAACGTTAGATGTTTTTGGACTCTCGGCCTCTGAACTTCTATTTCCATGTATGTTTTGGCTGCTAAAAGACTTTTGCTGAAAGCCTTGTAGTTTAGGAAGTCATCTCTGGCTTTGCTCTCTCCTCTTCGTTGGCTGTTGTGTGCATGTGTGTGCATGTGATACTGAGGCTTGGGAAACCATCGCTGAGCATAACCTTATTTTTTCCTCCCGTGTCAATGAGGGTAGGAACCTGCATATCTTTCATGGACTGCTGCCAGAGCTGTTATTGCCATTTTTCTTCTGAAATCCTCACTCCCAGAGCAGTTACATCCCATCCCTATTAGCGCAATTTCCTGCTTTATTCTCATCATGGTCCTTTATTTCTTGCTGCTTGTTGTTAAGCAGTATGTTCAGCTGAAGTCCTTCCTCTCTTCTCTGTAGTAGTCCAAGAACTTGGCATGTATTAATCATCCTTCCCAATACCTCTTTGTTCACACACGTTTTTTAATCAAATCTCAAGCTTCTGGACTCATATTGGTGTCTACCAGGAAGCAGGTGGAAGGGCAGCTCCAGGACACGCTTCCTATGCTGACTGGCTACGCTTGAGGACTACAGGTAGCCAGGAGTGCATCAGAAGAATGCATGCCAGGATGAGTTCAGCTGCTCGCTCTAAGTACATGCTAACTCAGTAGCTCATGCTTTTGGCAGGCATGAATAATTTGCAAGGGGTTAGTACAAACAGACCTGAAAAAAGGGCAGAATATTTCTAGCCAGGCTATCCTAGCCAATCTCTCCAGGTTTTACCATGGGTGCCGTGCAGAGCTGGGACAGGATTTGAACACTTCCCTTGGCGCTTTGCAAATCACTTACCGAAGTGCTGGGGAGGAGAACAGCGTGCAAGTACCACCCCGCTCCATGTGTCCTCAGCAACTTGGCTACACCGGCTCAGCACGGCAGAAAGCACCAAACTGCTGCATTTGAGCAGGAGCCCTCAGGGCAGCACCCTGCCGTTTTGGTGCAGCAGTAAGCACCTGCACCCCGGAAGAGCAGCAGCAGAAAGGCAAAAGAGCATGAAGAGAATTTCAAGATAGAAATCGCTATCATCAGAATATGTAATAATTTAGTGTGTGTTTCCCCTTGGAGAACAGCCCTCACAGCTGTAATGACTGTATATGCCTGGGGCCACTGCTGGATGGGAAACCTGGAAAAGGTTTCCTGGCCAGTGCAGCAGAAATGGGAAGGCACCTAGAGCTGCCGGGGGTTGCTGGTGCCTGGTGGGGAGGAACCAGGAATGAGAGGTAGAGCTTTCGCCTCCGGTGAGGGGACTTCTCCACAGTCTGGCAGTGCATCGGAGGCCTCCTTGCCCTAAGCCACCTTCCTGGTGCTGCGGTGCATTCCCAGAGGCCGCCTGAAAGACAGTTTAGCTAGAAAAGTTACCACCCTCCCTCCCCATAGAGTTGATGGAAATAAAGCTGTTTTGAAGGGGTAGGGTGACAATGTCGCAGTGAACCAAATCTCTGTACTTCATTACGCTTGGCTCCCGTGGAGAGTCTGGTCCTCCTTAGGGCCCTATGGGGGCCTCCCCTCAGCGGGAGCAGCAGGGAGGAGCGGAGACACCAGGCGGCCGTGGAGGTCTGGGAGCTGGGGGAGGGGAGGGCGGCTGTGAAGTCCAGGACATCTCCCTGGAGCTGATGACCCCTCATCAGGATAAGCGCCGGGAGCAGCTAAGTGCTGCCTGGGTAGCTGGAACAAAAGGATTCCTTTGCGTGCTCAGGGAAACGGCATTTTTTTGTGCATTCCTCGTGAACGACAGGATCATACCAAAGATTGATCCTGCTATTAAAGTCCAAAGGGTCCAAACCTCAGCTAGCCACCGTTCCCAGAAGATTGCATTACCTCTGTGCTTGACCAGAGGACTTCAATGAATAGGTTCTAACTTTTTAATGCCCCTAAACATATACTGGAATTGTGTGGCAGCTTATAACCAAAATGGAGCCTTTGCAGTGGGCCTGAGATTGCGAGGATGGTTCCTCCCTGCTGAACCCCCAAACAGGAGAAAGGAAGGAACAAGTTCCTCTGCCGGAGTTTCCAGAGCTCCATTTTGTCTCTTCTTTCATAATGTGTCGGAGTAATGAGAGTTGTCAGAAGGTATCAGAATCTGGAACCTGCCAAAATCATGCCAAACTGTCTGCAAAGTCCAGGAGATGTTTCAGCACGCTCAGGTCGCCTGCAAGTAGCGGTGAGATCACAGCTAGATATTCACTTCGGACACTGCTCTGATGGCCTAAGGAATTCCTCCTCTGGGGAAATACGTACATGCAAAGTGAGCCTGGTTAGCCCGAGGGGCAGAGCCCAGCAGCTCCCTGTGCAGCTGAAGCCTGAAGGAGGTCCTGCTGCTCCTGGCTGATTTCCATCACCCATCCTTTCTTGTCCTAAGTTTGCTGTTCTTAAGTGTTCTTAAGTGACTTAACCGTAGTATTCCTCCAAGTGAGGCTGGCGGAGCACCGGTTGGTGAGGTGAGGTGCACTTGGGTGGTGGAGAGGCAGCAGGAGGTGGTCAGGTCCGGGAAAAGCAAGTGTCTCTTTGCAGGCGCTTCATCAGAGCTGTGGTTCGCTCAAGGCTTTTTGACTTTGTGTTGGACCAGACATTGCCTTGGAAGGTGTTCGGATATTGCATCTCGGAGAAGAGGGGGCAGCAATTGGAGAAGGACATTAATTTAAACAGCCCTGTGCTCTGGTGCTCTGTGGATGATCAGCAACATCTAGCTCTGCCCTGAGAAACTTCAACAAACATAATTTCAAGGCAACTTTATTGCTGCCTGTTTTGAAACAGGGATTTACCGGGATGGGGAGAAGATGCATCTTTTCTGCAAGGGTTGAGCAAGTGTAACTTGCAACTTGCTTTTATTGTACAGCAATATACTGGGCAAAAGGCTATTTCTGAAAATGTCATATAGTTAGATGGAAAAAGATCTGAATCAGAGAAGCAAAACTCAGTAAGATTTTTGCCTTTAATATATTGAGGAGACCTACTAATATTTAAGTGGCTAGAGTTTTCCTACAGTCACCTTGTTTGATCTATAAGAAATGACTGGCTTTATTCCTTTCCAAAGTCTTATGCTATAAAGGTGACAAAAATATCACAGAATCACAGAATGGTTAAGGTTAGAAGGGACCTCTAGAAATCATCTAGTCCAACCCCAACATCAAAAAAGAAAGATAATCCTTATTCAAACTCCAGAACCATGCTAGCATTGAGTTGTGTATTTTTTGCTTAGTAGCAATTTCATCAACATTTCATATTGCATTCCTGCCAAGCTTGAAATTTATTCAGTTACACATTTTGATATGGGAATCAAAAGAGTCCCGCACAGGCTCACATTGTTTTGTTGTTGAAATGCCATTTCTACTTCTCTCACCCTGAGAAAACAGGCAGTACTGTTCCAACAGGATGTTTTCCCCTTTGTTCTTGCATTTGTCGTCTTTGCGCTCAGCTGTAATTAGAAAAAAGCTGGTGTTTGACTGCAGCAGTGGTGACACAGTTCAACTGGGGAAAATTTGTGATGGTTGGAAGATGGCCCACCTGTCTGAAGTGACCTAAAGAGTAATTAATTGGTTTTAAGCTTTTGTACTTTGCCATTAAGAAAGGCTGAGGCAGATGCTTATTCAGCAGCAATGTGAGCCGTGCAGGAGTGGCGGCACCGCTGCTCCAAGGCAGCCGGAGGGAGTTGCGGAGCTGCCTCCTCTCCGGGTCCGGTGCTGGGATGCCCCTTCCTTTGGGGATGCCCCTTTCAGGAAACCTTTCTTTTTTGTCTGCTGTCCTGATTTCTTCAGTTTCTTTATGAAGAGGAGCGCCGCTTAGGCTGGGCTTGTTGCAGTTGGTGTAGCAATCCTGCAGCGCCTATGCGAGCGAAAGAGCTGTGAGCTTGGATCAGACTTGCATTCCTGTGAGACAGGGTCAGGCCCCAGAGGGTCCACAGCCTTTTTTTCTGTTAACTGCAGCAGTGTCGTAGCTCATCCCTGGACTGCAGCATTGCAGTTGTGCATTCAGGTGTTCACCTGCCATGCCAAAAAAACTTTCCTAAGTATAGATGCTAACATGTCCCTATGAGAGAAGCCCCCTTTTTCAGCACCAGAATTCTTCCTTGTGCAATGTGGAACCATCAGAAAACGTGCCCAAATGAGTGCATACCCTCCTTTTGCTGTGAGGCAATCCTCTGCCCTAGTCTCATCCCGCTCTGCCTCTTCCCCAAAAGAAGCATTCGGGCTGGAGAGCACGGCTGTCCAAAGCTCCGATTACAGGCCTGCTGAGAACAGGTATTGGTGGTGATGTATCTCTTTAAACTGAAATAAAAGAGGATTTTGCTATTCAGAAAATAGTGGGTTTTAGATTAAAAGGAAGAAAAACAATAATTAAAATATTCCTTTCTTGATCCAAGTGCTGAAATATTTTAAAAAAGAGATTTAAGACAAGCAAACATTTGTTTGGCAAAGAATAAATATAAAAGTAAACAAATCTGTATTAATTACATCCACATTTTGGTTGTAAGGAAGAGAATAGCACTTGGAAATTTTTTCTTCATAAACAAGCCTTGAGTTTGAAGAGTGTGCCAGAATGGAGTTTGGGCTGAGGGCAGATAAGATTAAACAGGAGGTTAAGTAATAGGTCACAGAACTATTGGAGATGTCCTCACATGAAGTTTTATACACCCAGGGAGGTCAAAGCTAATGTTGACCTGGAAGAAGAAAAAACAATAAATAAACACAGTAAAGGATGTATGCACAAGATACATAAATAAAATATGAGCATTATCTGAAGTCTATCTGCTTTATTGTGTTTTTAAGTACTTTAGTAGTCCTAGGTTTGGTGTTTTTTTTTCTCCTTCTGCCTTTTAGCTTACTTTAACTTATCGTTACTTATCGTACGTGGAAACACGTAGAGCGCTGGAGGCCTCTGGGCTAGACGGCAGAGCAAGGTGCACCCAGCTTGCGCCCGCAGCGCTTTCCAAGGCAGGAGAGGAGCTGCTCATGGGCCACCTGTGACATTAGGCACGTCCCAAGCGGCAGAAAGTCAGGGTGGGAAGTTGCAGACATACTCGGCCCCACACTGGCTACATTAAAACCTCCTATCAGCTCTCCTGGCTTCATGTTTCACTCGTATTATGCATAAAGAAGTGGGTTTCTTTCCTCTTGGGATAGTTTGCATGCCTGAATTTTTATATATGCTTATCTGGAGTAAGACATATGGTAATGAACTGCCAGTAGATTTTAGTACTTCTTAACAATAAGACTATTGGTTGGAAAAAATACAACATCCATCATTTCTTGGATGAGGAACGTATATGTGTGTTGGACTAATGTGAATGTTTCTGTGAAGGTCAACACCTTGTGGCCTAACCCTTTGATGAGAGAGACCAAATGGTCTTTTTGTTACCATCCTAGTCTTGGCTAAGGGCTCCCTTTCCTCAAGCCCTGCCTACCCGCTTAGCATATCCATGAGAACACCTGTGTCATCTCCGATCCATGAGGATCAGACTGTAACTTTTTATTTCCAACTCAACTTACCAGCCACTGGCAATCTGCTGCCTGCTGCCGTGTGTTGGCTGCGGAATGTCACTGCTATACTTTTGTGCTCCAGAATGCCAAAGAATCATAGAATCGTTGTGTTTGGAAAAGACTTTCGAGACCATCAAGTCCAACCATAAACTGATCACCACCATGCCTGCTAAACCATAAGTTTGACCTTGCCAGTCAAGCAAATGCAGGTCCCTTGTCCTTCAGTAGCTCCCAGGTAGCTTTCCCTGAACATGCACCTCCTTCCTGGGGCTGAATATGCAGGTTTCTTGGACCTTGTCCATGGCTGCATATGCAGGTTTCTTGGACCTTGTCTATGGCTGCGGCCCAGATCCTGGGCTGATCTCGGCTGACGCTTGCTCTTCTTGTCCTCTTGTCTCTGAAGGCACTTTTTGCCTTCAGAGTCACTAACGTGGCAGGCACTGTCCTCCTGGTGACCTTGTCCTCATGGGTTCACCTCCCCTTCCCTCTCACTGTGCGTCAGCCCCTCCGTTTCGTGAGGAAGTGGCCACCATCTGGCTGGAGGCACCACAGGTCACAGCCACAGCCCAGCTACTGTAATTCTGGTCCAAACCGCTCTGTTGGCCAAGCGTCAAGGCTGTTTGGTTTTGATCTGCAAAGCCTTATAAAAATATGGTTTAGAGTCCATTATTCCTAGGGATCAGCTTTCTTGTTATGTGGTGCCTCTTTGTTGTGTTAGTTTTGCTGAGGAGATGCTGGGTGTTTTCAGTGTAGTGCCCACATCTTTCCACTTCTCCTTCAGCTGCTGAAAGCCGCTTTGGTTTCACGGCACTTTTATCTGAGGGGACATGACTCACAGCTTGAGTTTGGGGATTAAGTTTCCACAGTTCACCAGAACGTTTTGTTCTCTGAAATTGCCTTTTTGTGTACCCGACTGGCCTTTTCTTCAGGGCCACATCTGGACATGGAAGGGGTGTGAAAGCAGAGGAGGACCCAGTGACATTTTGGAGAAGAGGCCTTCACCTTCCTGGTCTTGCTGCCAAGGCTATTGGCACCTTCCCCACCATCACCCCTCGGGGATTGCAAGCTGCACCCAGCAGTGCCAAATCTGGATGGCGATCAGAAATCTTCATTCCTCCAGAGCCCGCCCAGCCTCAGGCTCAGCCAATGTACTCAGTCTCTTTGCATTTTCTTTTCTCATTAAAAAATTGTCATTGAAAAATCTGATTTTTATTAGACTCTAAATGCTGCCTTTCTTGTATTAACTCTATGGAGCAGCAGAGCAGAAATTCTTGTAACTCTGGGGAGCAGCGGCAATATAAACTTCTCATTCAAAGTGTCACCTAGTGGCTGCTTGGAAGTTTTGCATTCTGAGTTAAACAATCAGTAACATCAGCTATAGAAAACAGCTGTAAAAGCCAAAGGCCAGTCCTCATGCACAACAACCAGTGTTGCTGTGCATAACAGGACTTTCTCATTCTATTGATTTTGATAAAATTCCTTTTTTAGTGTGTTTCATTTAGGTTCTAAAACTTTCAGTTTTTCTCTGCATTCTGGTTCTGATTTTTGCTGAATAATACTATTCAGAAATGCATTCTATATTATTGCTTCTTTATTCTGTTTTTAAACAGTAGTACTTATTTTGACAAGTAATGATTATTAATTGCCAATTAAAAAGTTATTTACCAGTGAACCCAGCAGTGAACCATTTGGTTCTCGAAGGATGACAAAGAAGATTAATTAATGTAACCTACTTGTCATACAGACCAGGAGAATTAAAACAAGCTTCTCATGTAACGTGAATTTTCAGCTTTTACCAACTCCAGAGAGGCTACGTGCTTGAATGAATGAGAGGTGCATTTTCAAATCGGAATGAGAGGTCTGTGCTGCTGTGATTTTTGTCTTTGTTCGATGCTTTATTTTTCTGGGTTGCCATTTTCAGCTTAGCTGGGAACTTTTCCTCAGAAAAAAATGAGCACCTGCACATCAACAAGAGTAAGAAGACATGCAGGAGCAGCAAGCGTTCAACACAGCCAAAAATGAGGCTGGGCACTCAGAACTGGTCACCAGAATGGAAACTTCAGCTGTTTTGCCTAGATAACTCCGCAAGGCAAAGAGTCTCAGGCTGAGAAAAATGTTTGGTTTTTGAAGTCCCATGTCCTGCCTTTATTATTATTATTCTGCCATTATGGACTTCACTAACTGTGATATGCAGCACTTAGGAAATTTTTTTGTTGATGCCTTTTGTTTCTCTTAACGCTACTGTACTTACCTAGTTCATGGGATGCAGTTGTTTAAATGCAGGATATATCAGAGACTAAGGATTTTGTAGGCACAGCTGGTAAAACTGCTGGCAATTCCATCTCTCTAGCTCCCTGGGCACATATTTTTTTTAGTAGAAGAACACCTTTGGCTCAGCTGCCTATTTCATTTCCAAATCAGCCGGTGGTGAAGTGAAAATCAGGAGCTGGGTCTTGACTTTATGCCCTTTCCCTGCGCAGTGCAAAGCAGAGGAATACAATGTCCCGCCGTGGGTAAGATCGCGCCCTTCCCAGCCTAATCGCATTTCCCGGAGGCTTGCAGGGTAGAGATACAGCTGCACAATGGAGCCGCTTTTCCTTAGCAAGCTGCATAAAAAAGGATCAGCTCCTGGCTGAGGGTGGCACTCTGATAAGATGCGCGTTGCAAAGAGCAGGGATTTTTAGCCTCCGCCCTGCAAGGCTACACAGTAGGGGGGACAGATAACTGCAGCAGGTAGCATGCGCTCCTAAAGCCAGCTCGGGATTGCACGTGTTTGATACTGCAGCATGGTTTAGAGAAAATCAGATTGGGTTTTGCAGTGCAGGTAGGCAGTATAGGACAAGTCCCCACGGAAGCGAAGTTCGTTTGCAGGCTCACAAACCTTGACTCTGTCCCTTTAAGCGTAATTGCTAGTAAACCCTTTAATGAAAGAAGCTTTCATTAGGCAAAAAGGGGGTGAACTGCACTGGTAAATAATTTGCCTTGGCAAATAATATTGAAGCCCCTGCTTCGAACTGTGCCACTCTGCAGCATTTTCATCCACTTGGTAAATAGCTGAGCTTATCGGTGCAGCCAGGCTTTCTGGGGGCAAAACGTGGGGCAGAGGGAGCGCGTCGCTTCCCTGCTTTTCCCAAAGCAGGGGTTTCGCGCCGTTCCGATAACCCTGTGTGCGCTGCAGCTTGCTGGGGGCGATGGTGGCAGCTGGACCTGGCCCTGAGCCCCCCATCCGAGCACATTGGCCAGGAGCAAGCGCAGGGTGACCCCACCGGGACGCCCCCGTTTCACAGCCCCGCGGAGCTCCCCCGGCTCCTTCCTGCCAGATGCAAACGCATTTGGTTTCTCTTTTAACCGTGTTACTTCTCGGAGGGGCCTGAGACAGCCGTGCACAGCTCCTGGCCGCAGCGACGTACGAAAAGCCGGCGCTGCCAGGGGAAACCACATAAAAGCGCGGGTGCGCGCGCGGGGTGCGCGCGTCTGGGGGGAGGGCGCAGCAGAGATGATGCCTGGAGCTTCTTGCACTCAGAGCTGCGATTTGCGAGTGAAACATGATGAAATCACCCCCTGGACAAATCACACGAGCCTGTCAACCTCACCAGGTGGGATTAGTTGTAGCCTAATAGCCCGGAGTCCAGAGCAAACAGAGCACTGCGCGCCGTATAAAGCAGGGGAGCGCCCGCTGCGAGGGCTGCGCGGGCCGCCTCGGGGATGGCTCACCGGAGCTGCCTCCAGCTGCACCAGGTAGGCAGGGACGGAGCGCTCTGGCTTTCGGAGGAGAAGCAGCGCGTCGCCCTGCACAAAGTCGCTGCAGAAAGGAGCGTTTCAGCTGCAGAAGGAGATGTTTTATTCATAACCCCGCTCTGTTTCGTGCGGTGGTAGCGCGGGGTGCTGGGACGCGCCGGGACCAGCCGAGCGCTGTGCGTTGCGCAGCCCAGTCACTTTGCTCTTTTGCTTTTGCAGGTCATATCGTTATTTGCGTTTGCCTTTGGAGTAAATGTCTGCATGGGATTTACAGCACACCGGTTCAGGAGATCCGAGGAATGGGACGAGGGCCCGATCTCAGGTACGGTGACCGCCACGCACAGCACGCTGCGATACCCTTACGCGCTGTACAGCCGCTAGAAACCACTCCTACCCCGAGACAGTAGTCTGCTTGTTCCTTTTCCCTCTAGCATACAGTGAAGAATAAATAACTCGCCTAGCCAGAGTCAGTTGACCTTTGGGACTCACCTATAGGTCTCCTATTTGCTTAAACTTTTGCTCTGTGTGCATGTGACCATGGAGAATCTCCCTTATTTTAGGACGGAGCCCCGCCAGCCCGGTGGAGAGCCGGCTCACGAGCGGCTCCGTGCACCCTGCGCACGTTCCTCCTACAGCCCAGGGAAGCAGGTTGCTCTGACCGCGGTGGCTGGGGAGGGGGTTTCTGCGATCCGGGGGGTTGGGGCACCCCTGGGGAAGGCAGGGAAGGGACGTGTGGCAGGTGCCGCGTCCCGTCCTGGGCGCTGTGTGAAGGAGGCGAGCGCTCCGTGGGCTCCCGGCGCCTCCTGGCACAGAGGTGGCTGTTGCAGAGGTGGCTGTTGCAGGGCAAGGTGTTGTGAGCTCAGGCATTGCCCGAGCAGAAAAACATATAATGTGGAAAAGTTGCCTTTTATTAGTGTCATTATTAAACAGGCTGGGCTTGTTTCTCTGTTCCTTCGTCTGGCAGGAGACAGGAGAGCTGTGGTTGGTGACAGTACTGTTAATACACCTGAAAGGAAAGGGGTTCATTGAGAACACCTATCTGGAATGACAGAGTGTGAGTTTTTGTTAAAATGTGTTTGGTGTGGCCCAAGTGTGTTGTGTGCCTGATACTGAACCCCCCCTCTCCCCAGTGTTCCACAAGAATTGCTGTCCACTGAGCAGTGGCATTTTAGGTGACTAAAAAGGTAGTGGCTATTGCTTTTGGCATTTAGATAGCAGTAAAAAAATATTTGCTGGAAAAAAATAAAAACAGATTTATTTCTATTTTAATCTCCCAGAGCATTAACTATAGAATAGTTAGGCAACATGTGTAACAGGGACATGAAAGATTTGCGTTTCATACCCTCAGCACCTGGCTGACAGTTGCTGTGCTTTCGCTGGAGACTGGCAGCAGTTTGGGGCAGGGCTGCTCGGGTAGCTTCTACAGGTCTCATACTGGGCTCATACTGGGACCACTTGCAGCTCATGGGTGTCAGCACTGTTGAGGCACCAGCACATTGCCCTGTGCCACAGGGTTGGGAACAGTAGCAGTTTGCAATAGCAGGAGGCTTAGCTCAGCATCCCTGGAGAACAGCAAGAAATACAGGGTCTCACGCGAGACTGGAGATGGTGTATGGGGCCATCTAGGGAAAATTTACTTGGTTGGGATTGAACAACACCCTGGCATTGAAGTGGTCTAGATCTAGAGTGAGACTAGAGATGAGAATAGTGAGAGTCATGGAGGGTTCTCAGGTTAGTCTAATTGTTTTTATTTCAGTTAAAACTTTGGATGCGATAGCTAAGAGTAAGGTATTATAGCCACACCTGCCTGAAGGAGGAAGGGAGCTGTTGTGCTGGAGCACGTGCCTTGCTTTAAGGAGGCAAAGATGCTGTGATCAGAGAATCTGCTGTGGCTCTTGTAGTTGCATGACTCCTGGGGGTGCTTCATCAGAAGGCCAGTGCCATGAAACATGCAGAATAAAGGACTGCTGTATGTTTTTTTTTCAGCTCCACTCTGTTGCCTTATGTATTTTCAAGTTTCTTGGTGCTTAGATTGAACTATTTTGTCCTGACAAAATGCTGTCTCTTTAAGAACCAATGTGTTATTTCCCCAGGGTTATGCTATGATAATATGCAAATTTCCATTTTAATCTAGTGTAGAACTCCTATACAAAACTAATACTTTTTTTGTTCCAAGTCCCTTACACATACATGTCAAAGAACTGCTATAATGGCTAAAGAGAAAGAAAATGTCCTGTTCTCTTTTTACAGTGTTCATATCTGCCTGTATACATGCTTTTATGCCTGTATACATGCTTTTTTTAAACATTTGAGATGTTTACTGTTTGTACCCAAGAAAAGATTTCATAAGCTTGACTTAAACTCTCTAAACCAAGGAAATAGGAGAACCAAGGCCGCTACTTTTTCATAATTTTCTTTGTAAGTTATTTGCTGTTTTGAGTCTTCCAGATTTCTTGTTAAGTACTTTCAGAGAAAAAAAATATATATAAATATATCCCTAATAGTCTCCTGAAGCATGTTCCTTGTTCAGGACAGGATGATAGCTTAAATCTCAAAAGAAGTTTTCCTTTTTCTTCCTCACTGCACTTTAAGGATGTCATTAATAATGGAATCCGATCTCTCTTGGATTGCTATAGTTAGGGTGCATTTTTACTTTATGTAACTTTTCATTGAAATTTATTTATTGCAATGGCATTCCACAGAAAGAAAATGTAAGTACATAATATGAATGTTATTATGTAGGCAAAACTTGTGTTCTAGAGTTTTCTAGACATGTAGGTATTTGGTTGATCCATATAAGCTGTAAATGCCAAGTTCTTACCAGCCAGTCTCCTTCCTGGAAAGACTATGTAAGCATGTCTATATAGTGTGATCCTAGGATTGAAGTATTACTGGAAGTAAATTGACTTGATCCTTTTTTCCTTTTTTTTTTTTTTTTAATTGGCATCAGACCAAGTAATTTGATAGGGTGCTTTCCAAGGTGAATATAACACATTCATGGTGGAAACATGATAACCTCCCTGAGCTAAATCAGGAAGCTGCTCTTGCCCCATGAAACTTCTTTAATCTAGGACACATGAGGTGAAACATCATCCTTACATGGTTGTTTTCAGCTTTCTTGGCTGAAAAACAAAAAAATAGTATGTGAAAAGATATGAAAAGCTGTAAGTATTATTTACGAATGGAAAGATCTTTATGTTGAGGTCCATCTTCTTGGCTGTGTAGCAGCAGGTGTGATGGCAGGAGCTGTGGAGGAATGCAGGAATTTTTAAAGTGCTTTTGAAATTTTGTGAGTTTGTTCCATGCAGGGGCTTCTGTTAAACTGAAATGCTCCCCATGGATGGAGCTCCTGCTGATAAACTTTTCAGCTACTCTGCATGCACCAGTAGCCATGCCATGGCATTGTGCACGACCTGAAAATCCTGGCCTGGCTGCAAAGGCAAGGTCAAGTGTAATAAACAATGGAACAGGCCTAATGTATTCAGTGATCAGAGGAGTTAAACCACGTCCTTTTTGTGTCGCTATATGTAAAGTGTTTTGCATTGACTCAAGAGGTGTGACTTGAAAGTGCTAAGGCATTTTGGATAATTTGTCACATCGGTAATAAACTGTAGCTCATGGTTGTCAGAAATGTGGAAACAAAAAACCACAAATTGACTAGCCAAATAACTTATGTACTTTCTTATGTAAGATGGTAATCCTTCTTGCAGTCATAGAAGATGGACTGGAGGGACCTTGAACAGCTGTTAGACCTTCTCTGTATCCCAAGATATGGACAATTAGTTCTAAAGTGCTCCTGACAAGTCTTTGCCTAACCTGTTCTTCAAAATCTCCAGTGCTGGGAACTCTGCCACCTCCATGGGCAATTTGTTCTAGTGCAGTCAGATTTTAACACTTGTTCTTCTAAACATGTGTTGGGATGTGTTTTTTTGGTCTAGTGAAATGGTCTCCCTCTCATTTAAAAATGATTAGATAGCGTCCCTGTGAAATGACAATGTTGAAGGATAGATAGCATATGCTAATATATAATACTTTTGGGGTCCAGATTTGCAACTTATTGCATCTGTGATTTTGATGAGAAAATAAACTACCTAGTTTCCAAAGGGATGGCAGTAGAAGAGCAATGGCAACAGATCTTCAAGAGCATTTGGTACCATCAACTATCATTAAAAATAAGGAGTGGGATTTCTAGATAAGAGAACCTGAGTGTTAGCATATCTTGAAAAAATACTCATGTGCTTGCTTTCTAACACCGCTTTGTGGTGTATTTATATGAGCAAAGAAAGTAATGATCCGTGAGCTGCCCAAAGAGATACATCAGCATTAGCAACTTGGAGTTCCAGATGGCTGAAATACTGATGACTTATGAAGGGCATGCATTCAGGGTATGTAACTACAGAGTAAAACTTAATTGTGAATATGCCACCGTTACTTGCTCCAAGCATTACTCAGTTGACTTAAAATCGCTCAAAAGCAAGGGAAGTCAACACAGGTATCTAATGTTACCTTTCCTAGAATATGCCTTGCTGCTGTCATGATCCAAGTTTTTTGGCCTTATCTTCTTGTAGGTTTAACTTTTTGCAAGTACAAGGCACCTGTACTGGTATGAATTGGTGTCCAACCAGTGCCAGTGGTAGAACAGTAGGACTGGAGTTCAGAGCTGGTGGGAGATCAGCTTTAACTGCAATGTCACTTCCCATCTCCCCCTCCATCTTCCTTCCCATATTCTCTAAAAGTGTTGGGATAATGCCCGCTTATTTAGATTACCCCTCACTTTATGCAGAGACTAAATTTTCAGCTATGCAACAGAGCAGTAAAATACATATATATGAAAAAGACCAGAGTAAGTATTTCCGAAAAGTACCATTGCATCAGTTCTCTTAAAACTGTATTGCTAATTGTGGTGAGGTTTGCCAAAACCAAAACATAGTTTAAAAGAAAACAAACCCCAAGAAAATTTCAAAGTCTTAATTTTAATAGGCCTCTCAAGCAACAAAAGACATTGCGAAATTTTCCTTGGAATACCTCTGTTTCTTTAGAATAATTACATTTGCTTCAGTCTATTTCATAAAACATCATTAACTTTAGAAAGCAGCAAAGGGGTTTTTTTTTCTGTTTTATGTAAGCTGCCATGGAGCTCTCATAGTGTGGCAGGATTAGAACAAATAGTAGGATAAATGTATAAAATACCAAAGCTTTAAGAAGAGAGCAAGAAAGCACACATCAGCTCTGACAACAAGGACCTTTACTAATCGATTATTGAAGTCTAATGGTTTTCATGGCTATTGACTGGCAGTCCCTCATTTAGTTTAAAGGCATCAAATACGCTGAATTCTTATAAACCTCTGTATCATTGCTTAGATATTATCATTTCATGCTCTGCACGGAAATACTCTGGAAAGCCTGGCATTATTTCACCATTAATTTATATAGCATCTCAGAGGTTTCTTTCATGCTTGATGTTGGGTTGATGCCTTGCAGTATAGCAGACCAAGTGCTGCTGACTGCAGGTAGAGTAGTGGCAACCCTCTCCAAAGTGAACTGCCCACCAAGCCATGAAAATGTCATCAGCTTCTGCAAGCCAAGGCTGCCTCCAAGGAGTTGCTGCAGCTCCTGGAACCAGCCCTTGGAGACCTCAGTGCATTCCTGCTCAAGATCTCTTGCTCATCATGGAGGTGAAGCCAGATGCCTTTGCAGGGCATTATCAAAGCATGCTGCTTTCCCCCTTTTGTTTCCGAAAAGAGCAGCCTTTTTGGAATTTATTAGCTACTTTTTTTTTTCTTTGCTTTTGCTAAGCAGCCTTCTCTTCCTCCTCTCCTCCCTTCGCCTAGCGAGGCAGCTGAGGTTTCACTCATCAGGGTGGCTCTGGGTCGGGCAGTCGCGTCCCGCCGCTGCCGGCCTCACGGATGTTGCCCTGTTTCTTGTTCCACACAGTCCTGTCAGATTCCCCCTGGATCAGTACCTCTGGCTCGTGCAAAAACAGATGCTTTGAACTTCAAGAGGCAGAGCCTCCTGGCTGCCGCTGCGACAACCTCTGCAAGAGCTACAACAGCTGCTGCTTCGACTTTGATGAGCTGTGCTTAAAGACAGGTACGATGGGGCTCCTGCCCATGCCGCTGACACCCGGCGTATGCGGGTGGCCCAACCTGGTGCTGTGAGCCAGCGCATCCTGCCGTATCCCGCATCCCGGTCTTGCCTCTCGCGGCAGGCTGTCCTGGCCGGTGCGCAGCCCCATCTCATCACGAGAGGCACAGGGACATGTCCTCATGGCTCCTCGCGGCCGGGTTTGCAGGTAGAAAAAGGCAGCGGCCCCCACCTGCCAAGACCTTGTGATGCTCCTTCAATCAATCCCCAGCATTCCGGCACCCGTTTCCCCTCCAGCTTAGGGTGCAAATGGCCATGGTGAACCCTGGGCTCTGCTCTGCTGGTGCCAGCCATCATTCTCTCTCCCAGGAAAGAAACTTGGTGTCTGGGCAGTGAAATCTGTGGTCTGTGTGTTGTGCGTATGCCTGTAAGCACCTCTGTGTGGGTCCCCTCAAAGTGAGCTCCAGGTGATAGACTGAGCTCGTTACCAGCGCTCCAGACTCTTATTTCCAGACGTCAGGATACATGTAACACACTGGCAGAAATGTTCAGCCACAATTCACTGGGCCCTGGGGAATGGAAATACAGCACTGAGTTCATTTTCCTTTTTTTTTTTTTTTTTTTTTTTTTTATGACTCATAGGCAAGGACGACTTCAAAGAGAGGCATGAGTTATGTTTTATTTCTTAACATGCTGTATTTAGGTTATTAGTTGTACCCATCTCCGTGAATGTTTGTACAGTGGTCAGAGTTGACACAGGTGCCCTCTACTTCTACTGTTAAACTTTTTCCTGCTTTATCAAAGAATTACAGAACAGCCAGAAAAGAAGCCTGAGATGATTAAAGATATAGTTACCCTGTGCATGTGCCATGTTTGGAAGTCCTCGCTTGCTCAGTTCTATATATAATCATGTAATTTCAATAGTTTGGGACCAAAAATTATGGGCTAATCTGATATGAAAAACTGGTTTGGTTCAAGTCCAAAAGGCTTTTTTTTTTTTTTTTTTCCTGTGTATAATTGGCTACTGAGTGGCTCTGAATGGCTCAGAAGCCTTTCAGCACAATAGAAAATGTTTGCTACAAAAGGAGGGGGGTTTTGGTTCTGTATGTACCATGTCCATACGCATGTATGGATCCCTGTGTAGCTCTTAGAACTATTGTGTAAATTAGAGGTTTTATGTAAATTATTGTATACTCTCATAGGTATTTGTTAAGACAGCTATTACATTTACAGGTTGTAAATATTTTATATTTATAGAAAGAAGCCCCACAGTAAGGACAAAGTTTTGGTGAGAAGGTGCAGAGAATTGGTCTAGAGTGTTTTTGCTGGGCACGTGTTGTCTAAAGTGAGCGTAAAAGTTTCCTGTTGCTTGGGCCAGAACTTATGTAAAAGTCCCTCGGAATCAAAGTCTAGCAATGTGGTATCTATAGGAGAATGCCTTGATTTAGATAGGCCCTTAGATTTTTGACTTCATTTAAAAGATGGGAAAGGCTAGAGTACTTTACAACCATGACTTTCCTTGGAAAGCAGTTCTTGTTCTCCTTTTTTTTTTTTTTTTTGAGTTTGATACTAAATCTCACCGACTGAGGTATTAGAAAAGTGCCTTCTGCCTCTGTGAATGGGAAACTGATAATGAGTAAAGCACCAGTTTGCATGTAATATAACCCCTTTTTAACTTTCTTCAATTTCCATTCATTTAACTGGGACTCTCTAATAATTTGGAGAAAAAGAATAAAGTGCCCAAGAAACACTAGTGTTTTTAGCTTATGCTCCGGGCCCCTCCACTTATCTTTGAGGAGTCTTTCTTATCTTCTTTTTTTCCACCAGTTGCATCTTTGCTGGCCTTCAATTTGTAACAAGCTTGGAGTACAACACCTGGGGGTTGAAAACGCTTGTGAGTGTGGATGGAGGAGCCTTCCTGCCTCTGCAGGACACAAGGCATCTTTTTGTTTATGGTCAAGAAGCCTCCTGGAGAGGTCTTGAATTCACTAAAATAGGGCCATAAAGTTTAGATCCAATTTTAACGACTAGAGTGTTGTCATTGTGGCTTGAGCGAGTACTTTTTTGTTTTGATTAAAATCTCTCATTCTTGCTTACCCTGTAAATATTTTAGCTCGGGGCTGGGAATGTACCAAAGATCGCTGTGGAGAAACCAGGAACGATGACAATGCTTGTCACTGCTCTGAAGACTGCTTAAGTAGAGGAGATTGTTGTACTAATTACCAAGTCGTTTGCAAAGGTAGGTCTTTGCTCTTTCCAAATGTGATAGAAGGCATCCCTATGGGCATAAGGTATTCTTCTAAAGGAGGACCCCTCTGCTTATTTTGTCTCATTTTTTTGAAGGAGGGAAAAAGAATATATGGAGAACTAAACTTAAAACTTTTCTGACTCTGAAAGAGCGGGATACTTCCAGTTGGCTGATGGTAGAAAGACATTGTATTTGCCTGCAGAAACGTTGGTGGGAGGAGAAGAGGGTTGGGTGCACACGGAAGAGTTTAATAGAGAACACAAAGAAGTTTGGATACACTTGTCTGCATCACAGAGACAGAGAGATATCTTACGATTTTGAAAGAGCTGAGCACTGCTAGATGTTATCTCTGTCTGAAAGGCTTCTTCTCAACTGACTTGGCCCAAAAGCTGGATGTTTTGTTTCTTGTGGGGCAGGAGTTGTGTGAATGCAAGGACTGTGATTCGCAGGTGGGTACCATCATGGCATAGGCTCCAGGTGTCATGGTGAAGGTGACCATGCCACTGTCCAGGCACACCACAGCCACTATATGGCCTGTACCATGTGGTGGATGGGCTGTGAAAGCTTAACTTTCATCCTGTAACCTGTTATTTTTGAAACATGTCCTGCCTTGCATAATGTATGTGCTGGTTCTTAGTGATAAGTCTTAAATAATCTCACTTTTGGATCTCAGCTAGTTATTTGTCTATTTTTTTTTTTCCCCACTTTAATTGTGGAGGGGATGAATTTTGAAATTTTGTCCTTCACACCTCTGCTGGTCAACTGCATAAGTTTAGAAGATGGTAATAGTCCCAATCTAGATACTGAAATTGGACTTTTCTTCTTTATTTGAGATTTGGGAATCAAAATGAAATATGTATCTTCCTGCAGTCCCAGTAGACTGAATTCCTCCCCTCTCCAAAGAAACCCATGGCTGAGCCTGCTTAAATGCTGGTAGAGTTCTCAGTTCCTGCTTTTTTTGTGTGCTCCCTTTTACAAGGGTCAAGGCCAAGGAATTTACATGTCTCCTGCTTTCATGTCCATAATCTTTGTTTGATTGGCTAATAACAAATGATCCCTATGACCCTGGCAGTTTGACAGGAATAAGCCTTATGTGAGAACAGTATTTCCTCTTTATTCATGTCTTTGTCTGTCTAAGGATAGTGTTTTTTCTTCTTCTTCTTTTTTTTTTTTTTTTTTTTTTTATTCTTGGAAGTCTTTCCTCCACCTCCTGCCATGGTCAATTAGAACTGCTGCTGGACACATTTCCTGCAGCTCTTTTCTATGGTGCTTTCTGTTCTACTTTTCTAATTGAACTACAGTTCCTCTAATAGTGCCAGGTTCAGGAAGTGAGTCTCATTAGTTAATAATTTGCTTTTCAGTTGACTTGTGAAAGTGCAGGTGATTATCTGCTCTTTATTCAGCATTCAGTAGCACACACACACACACACACAAAACTAAAGTAATTGCTTACACAACATAATTGAAAATAATTTAGCTCTGAAAGAGTATTAATGCTTTTGTAGCTGTGCCTGAGTCTCACCTGATCCTTCCATGAACTGATCAGCTCTTTAAACCAGCTGGAAACTATTTAGGGTTGTTTTTCTTCCCAAGAATGAGTTTTGTTTTGTGCCTTTAGCCAGCTGCATGAGCTCATGGAGACATCAGAACTAGTGGGAAGGAGGATAGGAATTCACAGCCAGAAGCAGCACTGCCTTTTTGACAGATCAAAAATAATAATAAAATAAAAATAAATAGATGACCACTGTCTCTAAAGTTTTACCACTGTCTCCTGCAGTCAAAAGGATACCTTTAGTTCCAGTTTTAAGGCCTACTTATAGCAGTGCTAGTCTGAATGTTCTTTCTTATTAGAATATAATCAGGTCTCTTGTTCAGCATTGTACAAGAGACCTCATCATTATTCACAGGGAGTATGAAAGATGGCCCATTAACTGGAACTAGACTTTTATTTTTTTAATATTCTGTAAAACCTCTAGCTGTATCCACAGACTTTTTAAAATGATGATGTGATTTTTCCTGATAGGGGAAACCCACTGGGTAGATGATGACTGTGAAGAAATAAAGACTCCTGAATGTCCAGCAGGGTAAGTGTTTTGCATGCAACCTTAAAGCAAATTTAACAAGGCAAATGGTGCTGTGCTCTGGGCCTTTGAGCGCTGAATTTCTTTGCTGGCCTTGCAGTTTCTTCTCTGAACAGCCGTGGGTTTGTTGCAGTCCTTTGTTTTGCTGTGCTTTGTTTTGGATATTGTAATTATCCATTTGTAACTTCAGTTTCCCATTGAGGTTCTGGATGAGCAGTGATGTGTAATATGTGGGTTTGAACTCTCATCCTTTCATCACTTGCTAGTCAAAAGTACCTTCCTGCTTCACTTGTGTGATGAAGGTACCCAACTTCCTTAAATCAATGGAAATATTTATCTCATTTCAATAAAACTCAGATTGAGCCACTTGCAAGCACAATTCATAGCTATTTTCCTGTGTGAGGGGATTTGGCCTTGATTTCCTGAGGTACTCAAGCATTGAGTAGCTTGAATAACATAAGTATTTTTGAAGCCAATTGGCTTGCAGTTATGCTTGATTTTAAGTACTTACTAGGCTGTGTGGTGAGGAGGCAGGAGCAGCAGCCTTGTGGTGACTCCAACGATGGCTTATCCACCAGTGAGCAACTAACCTCAAATGCCCCGCTGTGTCCTGGGCACATCTGTGCCTCCCTGGGCTCAACACTTCATAGAAATAGTAATGAAAGCAGAGTAAGATAATGTGGAATATGATCATCTCTAGTATGTGAGAATGGGCTGTGCCCATAGAGCACAGGTGAGACACCACAGGGATTTTGTGTGCATGGAGTGAAGACCAGGAGTCCTGAGGTAGAAGGTTTTTAAAAACAAATTGTGTGCTAGGTTGGGTACTCCTGCTTACTAATCTTTTTTTTTTTTTTTCTCCACCTCCTTCTATAAGCACTTGGCTTTATTGGATGTACACTTTTAGCTGCTCAGGGAGGATGGGTTTTTTGTTGTTCAGCCTCTTGACTGACCACAGCTGAGCTCTGGATACCACTAAACATGAATATTAGTAGTTTATGTAGATCAGTTACATAAGCAAAAAAATTACAGACATATAGCACTTGCAGTATCTGTTCTTTAAATTCTGAGGGGTTGCAATGAGCATGTGGAAATAAAAAAATCATTTTGAAATGCTGCCCTCACAGTTCTTCTGGTTTTGCTTCTAGCTTTGTTCGTCCTCCTTTGATCATCTTCTCTGTTGATGGTTTCCGTGCGTCGTATATGAAGAAAGGGAACAAAGTCATGCCCAATATTGAAAAACTGAGTAAGTACATGTGTTTTCTTACAATGAACACAAGGCCATCTCTTGCAGCCCAGTTGTTCTGGTGGTTTGTTGAGGACCGGAAGTCAGTGTGGTGCTGTCTAGAAGAAGGGCTGGGCCAAGTGCAGGGCCCTTCTTCCTCAGATTAAAACATTAAATCTCTTTTTTCCATGCAAGTTGGTTTAGCTGGCATCTACTTGTGGCTGGAAGCTTGAAGGGCAGTCAAGAAGGGGGAAGAGAGCTGCTTCCTTTGGGAATGCTGCTCAGGGCAGGTAAAGTTGACTTTTAGTCAGGGAAGAAATTAATCTCCAGTATGTGATATGTACCTTGAACTTTTATAGCCTGGTGAAGAGGTGACCCCACATTTTCCATTTGAGTCAGAAAAGAGAAAGTTAAGGTTAAGAAGGTTTTGCAGGAACCCGGGTGCGCTGTGTATTCGTGCTTCCCAGGGTGGCACAGTAGCTTGTGCGTGTGCCCCTACTCTTAAAAGGTGATTTTTCCTGTACTGCGTGCTGGCCCTTGTATTTGTGTAGCCATCAGGGCGGCTGTGGCCAAAGCCTGTTGTGAAACTGAAGCTTTGCTCACTTTGTCACTTAAAATTCATCTGTTTTTCTTCTGCTGTTTTAATAGCAAGATACTTCCAATCACTTTGAATCTGGAAGGAGGCCAATGCAAAAGGAAGAACTCTGTGGAAACGCAGTTAGTTTCCTTCAGCTGCATTATAATTTTAGTTGGGTTTTGTGAAGCACAAAGAGTGCCCAAGGGCCCTGTCCTGTGGGAAGATTGACCACTGTCATAGTGCAGGGTGTTCATTTGGCTCAGTTAAAATTTAACCCGTTTCTGCAGTTTGCTTCTGCTGGAAGCAAATGACATCTTTTATTTTTGTTTTCAGTGCATGCTGGCTTCACTTCCTAATGTTTGCTTTCACTATTGACTTTTTCAGGATCTTGTGGAACACATTCTCCTTATATGAGACCTGTATACCCTACAAAAACCTTCCCCAATCTGTACACCCTTGCCACTGTAAGTCTCTGGGAAGGATTTTTTTTTTCTTTTTTGATGACAAAAGAGTGGATTTTTTTTTTTTTATTAAAATTGCTTGGCTGTCCAACCTTTTCTGCTGTCAGTTAGATATTATACAGATATTATATACGTATTTTCCTGAACATTTTGAAGTTCTTCAGTAAAGTGTATCTCACCGCTCTGCACTGTGTTACAGCTTTCCTGTGCTTTCTCATGCCTGCTTTTGCTGTTATTTGTACTGCTGTGTAATTATAGGTCATGGTTTTTCTAGGGGGGTAAAAAAAGAGAAATGCAACCAGCAGAATACAACCAGCAGTTGTTCATTCGCTGGAGTGGCTGCAGTCGCTGGGGCTGCCCTAGCAGCCGGCGTCACTTCTTACAGCTGCCGAGTGTCTGGATGCCGCACTGGCTCTGCTGTGAAAGGGCCTGTCACCTCCATAGCCTGATGGCAATGCTCAATTTCTCTTTTCTTTTTCCTTTTTTTTTTTTTTTTTTTTTTTCTTGTTGGCTGCAGCCTTTGCACAAACGTTAACAGGGGAGAGAAAAGAGAAATAAATACCTAGGGAGGGGAGTGGGCTGAGAATGAACAAAAGAAGCCTCTTAAATCACCTTTAATGCTGGGGAAATTGTGCTGTGTAGCCCTGGCTCTGGGTGATTTGCCTCAGTTTCTTCTTGGGAATAACCCTTATCTCTTGAGGCTCTGGTGAAGATAAAACATTATAAAATGGAAATATTCAGTGTTGCTCTTGCCACCAAAGAATGAATTACTGTTTCCAGAAAGGGTATTCATGAAGAGAAACTGAAACTTCAAATCAGTCTACTTTTCATAAATTTTTGCTTACTTTAGATGGCCCCAAACAAACTTTATCCAGTGTGAAAATACTTTAAAGTATCCAGTAATGGGAGCTTTTGTGCTTCTTAACATAATTCAATCATCTCCTACTGCTTTAATTCTTATAGTCAGTTTTAAATGTGCTTATCTTAAAATGAAAATCTTTTCTGGCATGTGGTTACCTATTTTTTAGGATACCTATTTTAAAATAATTTAGTAGTATTTGTGGATAGCTATGGAGAACTGGATTTGTGTGCATTAGTGTTTTACTAATTAATCTACTTCTGCACAAAGGGACTCTATCCTGAATCACACGGAATCGTTGGCAATTCGATGTATGACCCAGTGTTTGATGCCAGCTTCAATCTTCGAGGGCGAGAGAAATTCAATCACAGATGGTGGGGAGGTCAACCCGTAAGTTTCAGATTCCCTCCTCCTCCCTCCCTCCGTCTTTCCTCCCCTCCCCCCTGTGCTGTGGAACATAGCCAATAATAATAATTAAAAAAAATACATCTGTGAACAATTTGTACCTAATCTCCCCACGGCTAGCCCTGTGTCTATCATTTTAATGTAACATATTTTGAGTTGACTTTTGCTTTTCAGAATAATAAAACCATTGATTATGGAAGGGTGCTTGCATTGATAAGTATAAATTATATGTTGCTAGGAAAAAAAATCTGCACTTTAGGCAGCAGTTTAATGTGAATTACTATATTTTTGTCATCGTGGCATAATGTTTCCTTTTCATTACGGGTTTCCCAGGTTTTCGTCCTAGTAATGTTCTTGTGGCAGCTGGAGTATTAATGTTCTGTCAGAGCAGCGTGGCACAGCTTCATAATTATAATTTGTGAAGCCCACAAGTGATTGCTGTTACCCGACTTGCTGTACAAGTTTGTGAATTAATCTCTGCTTTGAAGCCAGCAGCAATGGTTGAATTGGCGCTTCTTGCACACCGGTGTGGAGTTGGTTGTTTCTCTGTCCTTGAATCCTTACTCTGGGCAAGTACATGGACTCCTTCAAAGCATCCTGCATTACTCCAGCTAAGAAGGTCCCTGTGCTTCTGCATTTTCTCCTTTTGGTGCTGTGGTGGCTTCACTTAAACTACCAGTGAAAGAGGGTTTAAATTAAACTAAGAGATTTTACATGCCAAGATGCAAGCATGTGTCATTGAACTGGTACTTCAGGGAACTATAGCCTTTAGTGGAGTTAAAGAAAAAAAGAAACCTACCAACCAGAAGGGTGATGGATGCAGGGGAATCGGGAAGGGTTTGGGAATGCCACAAGTTCTCAGAGCTCTTTGCTACGATGGTCCTGTGTCAGCCCCCAAACCCTATCTTAGTTATCCCAAGAGACTAAAGAGAGTTACCCAGGTAGTTTGGGGCTTATCAGGTTGGTGTGTACTATTTGTGTGTGTTTATAGTCTGCAACAAATGCAAATCAAGACAATTTGGAGCTGCAGACAGATATGTGACCAGCAGATGTATCTGACTGTAGCTGAGCCAGGATGAGATATTTGCTTTCTTGTCAGGTTTGTCAGCGTAATAGTGAATGTAGTCACTCCCTTGCCCAACTGTGACCTGGGTTAGCTTTTAACATGGCTTGTTTGGACAGGACAGGATGAGGAAATGTGCCTCGCTGTCCTGGTAGACATGAGCAAAGGAGAGGGAGGATCGAGGACACATGCAGTGAAAGGGCAGCAGCAGGTAACCTCTTCATCCATCCCACGTGCAGCCACAGGTCCTTGCAAGCCAGTCCCTGTTTTGCTGTGGTCTAACACAGAGTTTACAGGCAATATTGTGGCTCAGCAGCTAAGTGACTTCCTAATTAGCTGTAACTTAATTATGCATTGCTAATTTCATCGTTTATCCCACCTTAATCAAAATCAGGTTGGAATTAGTTTCTCTGTTGGAGACTCAAAAATGCCTCTAATTTTAAACCGCACTATTTTAAAAATACACCATAGCTCTCTAAAAGTATTGCATTGTCTACTGTGTTGCATAGGGAATGTTGGAGAATTCCCACACCCATCCAGTAGAAACATCTGTGTTGTTCCAGAGCGTAGAAGTTGCAATGGGTTGTAAACAGGGGCATGAAAAATGTCAGTAGTGAAGAGCTGAGGGAAGCTGTGCAAAAGTGGATCACCACAAGCCAGACGTGGTTCTCAGGGTAGAGCGGGCAGTGTAGCATGAGCAAGTGTGGATGATAAAATAAAAGAGGTGCTCTGGAGAAATGTTAGAAAACATATAATAAGCTGGGAATGTCTTTGGAGAATAGGAAAACTACATAAAGGAGGAAAAGAATTCAGGCCCAGATACCTGCAGACTTATATGGAAATCTTTAGGTTTGACAAATCTGATAGAGTTGACATAGTGGCTGGTAGTAGTGGTAGATGATAGATCTCCTGCAGAATTATTACGGTGTAAATGCCCCTCCTTCTGCTTATGGAGGAGCTGCACGTTTTGCATAATTTCACTAGCAAACTCAAGAAAGTGTCAAGATGACCTATTAAAACTCAGAGGCCAAATTCTGATGAAGAAGAAAACCTCTCTGCATATGGTTTGGACATGTTACCAAGTTCTTTTAATGATTTTCTTTAAGTACCACATTGATTGACAAAGATAACTGAGTAGTAAAAGACGAGAGAGCAAAACTGGGTGGGGGTAGGGGAAGGAAAATCTTGACTAGTGTTTTACAGGAACATTTATTTGGATGACTTCTTTTATGTCTTGAGTCTTGAGCTGGAGTATTAGGACAACTTCAGAGTGGTACTTGGTTAGGAACTGTGATCTAAAGCCGCCCTCCTCCTCCCGGAAAGCAGTAAAAATGTCTAGGATCTCCATCATCACCAAAGGGCTGAAACTGACTGGAAGAAAATGTTATTTAATGGTGACCATTTCTGAAATACTTGCCTGCTCGTGGAAACTGGTCTATTGTATAATACTTTGTTAAAGATTTTATTTTTTTTTTAATTACTTGTTCTTATAGCCAGCACCTTGCTGGGAAACATCCAGGCTGCCATGGGACATCAGTGGGATTTGGCAGATGAGTAGCTGAGTGTTTCCACATCAGGAGTTATAAGAAATTAATTTTAAGAGCATTAAGAAAAGCAGAAGGGGGGAGAAGGTAGTTTGGAAGAGTTTCAAGGCATTCGAACTGATTGCATGACCTCCTGAGACCTAGATTTCTGGCTTAGTATATTAGATGGTGGTTTAAAGCTTTTGTTTTAAACCTTGTGTTTACAAAACCAAAAGTGTTTGACAGTATGCACATGCATAACCTCTTATTATTTTTCTGTATCATCTCACCCTTCTGTTTTTCTTGACACGGAGACTGTTTCCTCCATGCAAATTTAAGCACTTAAGTGAACGGACAAAATTAGGCCGCCCACTGCCTAGCAGTGTTTTTCCATCTCTTTCCATTTGTGGCATCTTAAATATTTTCTAATTAGTAATTTGATGCAGTGAGCTTAAGCTTACTGACGATATGTTGCTTGTCCTAATGACCTTTCATGATCCTTGGAAATAACCTGTTGGCCCTCCTGAGATCAGAAGGTGACAGGTATAAAACTGCTATCCAGTAGTTAATGAAGACAGAGGCCCCTCAGTGGCGCTGCCTTCTGGGGTCTGAATTTGTCTCCAAAGACATCTCTCCTCTCTTTGAGAAATATATTTCAGTACTGAGGCTTGTCTGGGGCACATTTTATGAAGCTTTATGTCCACTAGTAGCCATTTTAAGTGAAAATGGCTCTTCAGAAAGGCTCAGTTTGAGATGTGGAACTGAGCCTTACAAAAAGGACGTCATGTTCCTAAGCAAGGGACATATGTCATGTCATAAAGCTGTTTTTATAGTCTCCAGAGACTGGCCCTCATTGTTACACATCTTAACTGTATGTTCCTCATGCTTATCTGAACTTCACATTCCATATCAGAGCAGTTGTTGGCATAGAAACAATCATTTTGCTCCTCAGTTAATTTGAATTTTGTTCGTTTGGACTCTCTGAGCGTCAGAGATGGGACGTCCTATGTTGCTCGTCCTTGCCTGGCCGACCGTGGTGGTGTTACAGCAGGGGAGGAGGACGGGCTCTGCAGAAACTGCCACCCGCCTTTGCATCCCAAGCTCTCATCATGTTTTGCTGCTACTTTGTCGTCAGTAGAAGGAGGAGAGTTGTTGAGGCAAGAAGGGAGGTGTGTCTGTGAATTTTGAGTTTTGTGAGGAGGGTTTTTTTTACCCTGTCTTGAACCATATGAAAGAAATGGGGCCCCGTGATCCTGTCTTACTAATTAACAAGCTTCTTGTACCAAAATCTTCTGTTTCAGGCAGGAGGGTAAAGCTGAGGTGCTCCAAACAGCTGGGGCTGCTTTCTTCACAGATGATTAAAAGCAGAGAGAGACAGGACTTTTTGTGCCTGCTGCCTCCATTTGACAGCTGACTCCGTTGATTTTTTTCTGTAATATCTGTATGCAAACACGTCTTGTTTACGAGGCACAACAAGACAGGGAGAACTTGGAGCTTGCAGGTTCCTTACAGCACGGACACCCAGAGTGGCCTGTCTACTTCCACCCATTAACAAAGGAGATGAGTTATAGTCATGCGGACAGGGTGTGAAAGTCAGGATAATTCAAACGAGAGGATGCGTTTGGTAGGCACGTAGCAAATCACATTTCCTGGGACATTTGCCAGTGTACCAGAGTTGAATCTGTGGTTCTATAATTTAAGAGGATTTTCTACATTGGAAAAGTTGGGTAATCTCTCATGCCTGTGACCTGATGTGAATACAGATTGGTTAATATTTGAATTTTTTATATCTCTTACTTTCTCCTCTGCTTAGGCAAACTCATTCAGAAATACAGCCTTTATGTTGTTTGCAAAAAGTCTTGTCCCTTACGCAAACCAGGGATGCACATCTGACATAGTTAAAAAGCTCACTATAAAATTCTAACATATTAACAGTTAAACTCAATTTATTTACATATGGCAAATAAATTACATAAGCTCACAAATGGTATTGACCTTGCAATGCCCAACACAGCAAATTTTATGCTAAGTGACCTGAACAGATGTGATCAACAACAGCGGCTACTATAACACATTACACTTGCATGCACAGTACTGGAACATCTTGGATTAATTAACTTTAAGCTGTGACTTTAACCAACAGAGAGGAAATGGAATAATAACCCTTACTCCTATCTTAGTTTCTGTTGTTCTGGATAGATAAGGCTGAGAGGGCATCAGCTACATCTTCTTCTCTCAGTGTGTTAGCTCAGGAGAATTATGACTTGCTGTGTCGTGCAAGGAGAGGAATTTATTTGAAGACTGAGAGATGTTCCCTCAAGGCTGAGCTGTGCTCTTCTGCTGGAGTTACTATCCTTTGGATGAGGAGAACAAGGTGTGCTCCTAAGTGCTCACGTCACCTACTCCAGCTGTCAATCTTTTGTCTAATTTTGCTAAGTGATAAAAGAGCTGGGTAATAAAGCAGAGCATCTGAGGCTGCTGTTGCTGGATTCGGCAGTGATAACTGTCACGGCTCTAATAAAAACCGGGAAATTGGTTTAAAGTGTTTTTAGTGTGGATAGAAATGCCTGACCTGCAGAACTGCTGTTCCTTCTCTGCATGAAGATGTCTCTGCAAGCATGTAGTTTTGTGTAGTGCCTTTAAGTACAATGAATTATGCTTAATTTTCTCATTTTGGTTTTAAATAAGCCAAGTTCCCCTCTCTATTTATTTATTTTTAAGCTCTAATAGCATTTTATTCTGGCCCTGAGTTAGATCAGGAGTCAGTGCAGGTTTGCTTCTCTGACATGGGGGTCAGATACGGACCGTGTGGTTTGCTGGTCTTTGCCTTGAACAGATCTTTGTCGTAGTTGCCAAGCTTATTTCAAGGCCAGCAGACGTGTCCTCATCCCAGCATTTAATACCAGTATAAATTGCTGTTTTCCTGAGGTGGAATTCTTGGAAGCAGAGAGGCTGCTGTTTTCCCTATCTGGCTGCCTTGGAAGAGGGAGTCCAGCTTTCTCCTCACTTCTGCCTGTTAGAGCTTGTCCAAAGGAGGCACTAGAAGTGTGCAAGGAAGGATGATCCCGACTTTCCTTGTCCTGGGGATGTTGTCAGATCTTGCAGCTGAATATAGGAACAGCTCTTCAAGGACCTGATTTAAAACACAGAACTTTTCTCTCTGCAAATTTGTCTCTTGTCCTATCCTGAGCTTGGTATTGTGAGAGCCTTGCAGAAGTTTCCTGGAATCAGTGTCCTGTGAGTGCTACTGGTTAAATCTGACGCGTCTCTGACTTTGTGCACAGGTGGGAAGTGGATGGCATCACCTCCTGCTCAGGATGGCAGCCGTGCAGCTTTCATTTGGCATTCATAAAGCAGGCTGTGTGCTGGACTGGAATAAAAAGTAGCTACCAACTTCTTGGCCAGAGTGAAGCTGTCTTTTGGAACAAGTTTTTTAATTGGGTAATTTCACCAGGGCTAAGAGGCAGGAGCGCGCGGGACAAGTTGAGCTGCTGCATGTGGAAAGAGACTGATCTCATTTGGCCTGTCCTAGACAGATCAGACTGCTTGGATCTGTGCAGCCCATAGTCCTAGAAAGCTAAATGAGAGTTAACAGATGGTAAAATGCAGATATTGAATTCCCTGAACTCAGTTTGTTGGTAACTGCCCAAAGATATCTGCAAAATTATTTAAACTTTGTGGGAACACAAGCACTTTCAAAGAAAAATAAATCTGCTGCAGCCCTGTAGGGACAATAGTTTTCCAAATACAGCAAGACCAAAGCACAAAGCAGCAGTGGTCCTCATGCTGGATTTGAGTTTGACCTCTCAGACTCTCCGCTATGAGGGATTTCTGCTCTAGGAGTGTATCTGTAAGTGTGCGTCTCACCTGGGTAGCCCAGGAACCTCTAATGAATAAGGGCAAGCAGATCTGTTTGTAGTCTGTGCCTCCGTGCAAGGCTGGGTTACACAGGTTGGGGGGGTGAGGCTGGGGAACTCCCTATCTAGTGCCAGTGTCAGCACAGATCAATACAAACCACCCCTGAAACTGGACTCTTGTCTGGGAAACCCTGAAAACCAAAAGCTGCAAATCCATGGCCATTCTCATCCCTGTTGTTGCTGCTTTTATTTAGTAAGCCACCAAGTCTGTAAAGCTACTAAGGATGTATTCTTTCCTGGAAAAGAGGATATCATACTGAAAACTTTGAATGAAAGGAAGACAAATATTCTTTTAGAACTCTGATTTTAGTATAATTGGATTAAGTCCAGTAAGATTTGGAAAAACTAAGGATGATGCAGAGAAGAGTTATGTTAAGGGGACATGTGGATGAAGGGCAAAGATATCCCTTTTTTTTTTTTTTTGTGAATATGAGTATAACATTGTCCAGATATAACTACCATTTACTATAGACTCAGTGTGGAAATGTTCTTTCATGAGATTGTGCCAAGTGTGCTTCAGTTAAAGCCAACATGTGAAAAATGACATACAAATAATGCAAGCCCAGATGACAGTTTTAAATGTCTCCTTCAGCCAAGTAATAGTGGTCTTGAGTGTTCTTTTGAGAGGCTGATTTAAAGCAAACCAGGGGTGTTGCTATTACCAAGTAAGCAAACTGTGTTTTGGCTTAAATTGTCATGAAAGAGATGAAATGGAGTATGCATAAATAATGTACGTGAGGAAGAAATAACCTAGTTATATATACAATACTGTTCTTTAAGCCATTATTCCTTAAATGGCCTTTGAAATAATTCAGGTAGTTCTTTGCAAAAGAAATTTAGTTCCGTCAGTGCAGAAATTCATGTTGCATACTTACCTTAATCTTGGGGCTTCCAGATTATTGATCATTCTGGCTCCCTTGCCTTGTGTATGTATATATTAATATAATAAAGAAGAGAGAGAAGGTTAATGAGGCTAGCCAAAGGTATGGAATGGCTTTCATTAAAGAAGATCAAACAAATCAAGGCTGCTCTAGCTTGAAAAGGAATAAGTAGAGGGGAACACAGAAGAGGCTTATAAAATCATGAAAGGTATACAGAAGTGGGAAGAGAATGGATTAATAACTTGTTTTCACAGTATGACAACTTCACCCTAACCTCAGTAAAATTGGTAGGCTTAAAGCAACAAAAGAATACATCCATGCAGGGTGTGATTGCCTGGTGGAACTTGCTGCTACAAGCTTTTGTGTAAGCCAGAAAAATAGATAGGTTCAAATAAAAGATTTGATAAACTCGTGGAGGTTGTTTCCATCATTCCCATCAATCAGCATTTTGGTTGAGCTCAGAAAGCTCGTAATCTTCAGTTGAGGAAGGAGTCCCCCTCTGCTTTCTTCATTCCTCTGCTCACCGTGTCTACACCTTTTCTATATATGCTTTCCAAAAGCATTTTCTATTGACTGCTCCTGGTTGCAGAATACTGGGATAGAGCAACCTGTATTCTGACCCTGTGTAGTTTTATGCTGTAATCGTAAATGTGTGGTAGTTTCCTAACAGAATATTTTATACATGCATATATATGTGTGTGTGTGTATATAAAAACACTAAAATGCTCAGGTGAAATGCGGCTGCTGTTGAAAACCAGGTGGTAACTAGAGAAGAAGTGCCTAGCCAGGCGTCTCAGTGCTTTGCATTAAAAGCAACATGGGTACGCAGGGCTGAAATGGCTTATGGTGTAGCTGGAAAGCACCGATTCACTGTACACGGGTTTGTTACTCTGAAGGTTTGAATTAGGGGTGCTGGCTGGAGACTGCGATTTTATTTCTAAGTTCAGTGTCTTGAAAAGATTTTCATTTTAGAGGGGCATTAAAGACCTGAACACATTCTAATCCTCTTATATTTTCCTCATTAGATTTGGATTACGGCAGCCAAGCAAGGAGTGAAAGCTGGCACGTTCTTCTGGTCTGTGTAAGTGTCCTCTGTTTTCTGGAGACTTGTAACCAATAATTCAGAACTCATTTCATACAAGCGTTTATTAAGCTGTTTTCCTTGCTCTAAGCATTCAATGTCTGCCTGGTTGGAGGCTCTGTCTGTAACCCTCTTGTGTTCCCTTTGGGTGATATTTCTTATGAGTAAAACAAAGGCTATGATTTGTGATCATAGGTTTAGGCTTCCAAATCAGCAGCTTGACAGAGCTTCAATCTAGTGCTCTACCAGGCAAAGAAATTTATATGATTATGAAGATTGCAGCTAGATGGTAATCATAAACACCTAGGCTGGTGGTCATTTGCATGCTTTGGAATATGAAATGTTGTGGAAGATGAACAATTATAGTTCATGTGAATGTCTATATTAAGGGAGGTGTTCAGCTATTTCATGTATGAATGATGCATATTCTCCTTAAAACTATAGTATTTAATTTGAGTTAGAAATTTTTTAGATTGTCTTTCAGGCAAACATAAGTATTAACATGATTTCATTCTCAAATGACTGAATTGGAATTATGTCGATTTTTTAAATTGCACGTTTAATAAAAATTCACAAATTGGGCAATAAAAGATTGTTATTCTACTTTATGATATAGCATATAACTGGGCAATGTCATAAAGTTGAATAATAATCTTGAGTATTGACCCAAGATATGCAAATTTTTAGCATAAATTCTCATTCTTTAGATATTTTATAATGGAAGGTTGTCCTCATAGCAGGAGACTCAGGGCCACTGTTGCTCTTCAAGGCATAAAAAACTGATTTGTTTAAAAATGGCTGTTGGCATCCTTATTTCACTGTTGAATGTGCTTCCAAATAATGTTGAATTTGATTCAATGTGGTGAATCCAGGATAATTAAGTTTGATTCCTGGCTCAGAAATCTGCTGTTGATCTGACAGAATCTGGATTGACAAATGCTACCGTATTATAGTAATAGCATGGTCAGTGGCCTATAGATCTTTCTTAAGATGAGAACTTTTGAAGTTTAGCAGTTTGTTTATAAGATTAGTCATTCTCATAGCGTGAATTTTGGCCTCAGCAGCCCAGTGAGGATACAAACAGTGAAATAAGATGAACATGTTTTTCAGAGTGAGAAGTTGTCAAAGTTGTGCAAGTTACTGCGTTGTTGGCTTGGTGCTCCAAATGGATCTGTATTGGTTTATGTTGGCTTAGCCCTTCATTTGGTTTCTAGTAAATCAGTGGGAACTCTTCCAGTATCTTTAATACTACCAGAGAAGGATGACTGTATAAACTTATGCTGATATGAGCAATTCCATGGTTTTTATTCACTTCAGTTTTCCATTGGACTTTCATGGCAATGCTGTTGTGAATTAAATGGGTTTACCTGGGTTCACGACAGGAATCAATCCTTCTTCACTGCTGTTTTAAACAGTTAAACCTAGTGCCTTGAGTTCTCACCCTAGGAGCAAGCATTTAATCATCTTTCTCTTGTAATATGTGGACATCCAGCAGATCTGAAGTGCTTCTGCTTACAGAATGAGAATTACTGCCAAATGAGAGGAAAGAAAGAAAATGTACTAAAGGAAGATGATGCTGTGATATTTGGTTTTAATCAAATCAGAATCTGTTCACTGTACAGCTTTTTGGATGCTTTTTGTATTCTGTGATAATGAGGCATATCTTTTGCATTTTTTGGTCCAGTGTCATCCCTCATGAACGCAGGATATTAACAATACTGCAGTGGCTAACCCTTCCGGATAACGAAAGGTAATTCACTTATTGTCATCTAGCCTTTAGTCGTCAGTATTTTGATTCTTCTCAATAAATACATGGTATGCATTATTTTTTCTATCAAGAAACATGTGGCTGCGTGGATTAACCTGGATTATTCTTATGCTCTTGAGTCAAATAATGGCTTGACAACCATATAGACAATGGCAGCTGCAGAGCTGTACCCCGAGGACTGGGAAAAATTTAAGAGTTTAATTATCACTATTTTTTTTAGGACACAAGTTCTCACAAGCTGCTAACCACAAACTTGTGCGAGCTGCTGTTATGATCTCTCTTCAAAATTAAGAAAAAAGTATGTGTCCTTAGATGGTACCCCATGAGCCTGCCTGCATGTGCGCATGTGGATTTAAAGAGTTTGTAGAACAACCAATTGCTTAATCATATCATGGAAATATACCACCTAACAACGTTTCTTTCCTTGAGGCCAGCTCTAGTTGGAAGGTTGGTGTGATTTGAGTTGGCCTGGCAAGTTTGTTTTCTTTTTGTCATCGAAGGCTTTTCTTTCTTTCAGGCCTTATGTTTATGCCTTCTACTCTGAACAACCAGATGCTGCTGGTCACAGATATGGTCCTTTCAACTCAGAGGTTAGTATAGCATTTTTGTTTTGTTTTTTTGTACGCTAAACACGTCTTGAATAAATTTTTTGAATAATTGCCATTGTTCAGGAGTAACATTTTTAGCAATTTAGCAATTTTTTTTTTTTCTCCCGATTCTGCATTGTGCTTCCCCTATGCCAGAGAAAGCAACATTATTGTCTTAAGGATTCATCATCTGAGATTCACTTTTAAGAAGGAACTGCCAATGCCTTTCAATAGACTATTTCTCTGTGTCATATAATAATACAAATGGAAAGATTTCCTTGGCAAAAGCATGAAATTAGTGGGTCCAACAGCACAATTTAACATTTCTCAAACAACTTCTCCTTCCCCAAAGTAATAAAAATACCATGTATAAAATGTTGAAGGAAAAGACATAGAAGGAAAAAGGTTTCTTTAAAGCTGATATCTTGCAGTAGCCAAACTGATAATTTCAGTCTGTCATGAATGGTTTTAAAAACTGCTATTTCTAGTTTCATATAGGTCCCCCAGGGGTTCAGGAAGTTCTGCCAATACTGCTCCCTTAGGACTTGACTGTTGAGTTTGGAAAATGTTTTGAAGCACAGTAAGGTATTTTAATGAAAAGTCATGTTCAAAACATTACAGTAGTTTAACCCCTTGATTGAGCTTTCAGTAGTTGACTCAAAGTACAGCATGCTGCTTTCCTGCCAAGGCTGAGCAGGTTACAGGCACTTAGACAGTGGTTTCTTACTTGTGCACTTGAAACACTGTATTGGACAGAAGGAAGGTGTCCGTGCTAAACTGAACAGTCCAAACAGTCCTGATAAGACTGCAGGATCCCACTGACCATATGTGTATGTCTTCATGTTGTCATTTGGCTCAGATGAAGAGAGATGGCTGACGTGGTCAAACAGAGAATAAGATTTCTCTGGTCCTGATACAGCTCAATGGAACATTACGGTTCCTCTTACTGAAGTGTTACAGTCACTGTTTGTGCCTTACTACTGACAACTGTAATTATCTGCAGTCAGACCCTTCCTTCTGAACAGAGTTGCAGGGCTCTTTCCATGGCCTTAAAGAAGGCTCTGAAGATGGCATTGAACTTGTTCTTTAAATTTGATCCTTTATTAAGCCAGTTAAGAGGCTGATGCTGGAGTAATCTACAAAAATCATTACAAAAGTAGAAAGCCCCTGAAGGCTTTTGTTGTCTAGGGGTTCATCTGGATGATTATCTAAAGTTTGGCCTCTGAGTGCAAGGAAGAGTTTAGGCTCTTAGTAAGTGTGAATTGACAGCTTATGAAAGTTTTACAAATAGATTGGTTATTGCCATTTATATAAAATGCAAGAGGAGCATTAAGGTGAGTTTCAGCAAATTGAGACCAGAATTGAGATTTGCTGGGGGGCTGGTTTCAGGACAGAGAATCTAGGAAGCATTTTATGATATTTCTCTTTACACTTTGTTTTCAATATAGTTTTTAGGAGCTACAAAACTTGCATAAAACAGCTGGGGAGGGACTCCTCAAAGGGATCCCTTTCAGCTGCTTCCTTGATACTGAGAGCATGACCTCCCCATGAAATCATTCTTCTAACTGCTGGCAGAAGTTAGGCAGTTGGACTAGTCAGGACCACTTTATTTTAATTCATGCAAAGGTTTATCAACAAAACAATGATGTTTTCAAACAAGCTCTGAACAGTTATCTGTTATATTTAAGATGGACTTCTGGTTTCTTCTTTTGAACAGTGAACATCTTATCTGGGCTTTTCTTTCTGCATTTAGTGTCTTCAGGAAAAAAAATATCTCTTGAAATTCTCCATATGTCCATTAGGGTAAAGTGGGTGTTTTCTAGAGATTCTTATTCCAAATAATGTTCTAAATGTATAATCTTAAAGGTCTGATGGCATTCACTGCTGAATATCTTCAGCTTACAGTGACTTCAACTGGTGACACTCAGAACTTCACAGGACATGCACAGCAACCTACGTGCAGAGTGCTTTAAAAACTAGAAATAAAGTGAATTAGAAGCCCTTAAACCTTATGGCTGAGTTGCCAGTGTTGTTGATATAAATGGGATTCAGGTTGTGGCCAATGACGGCTATAGTAACTTCATGTTCTCTGATGTCATGAGTTTCAATATAAATGGTACTGCTTGTCCAGGTATTATTTTGATGGGACCTGAAAAAATGTCCTAGGATGTATTTTTAGGAGGTTCATCTTATTTTCAGGAGCAGTTGATAGGAGGTATCAAATATATGCTTGCCCTTGATTTATTTCTGCAATTTTTTTTCTTTCCCTCTGTGCTTCTGCAGTTGGACTCAGGTAGGTTGGTCTGTCTGGGTCAAGAAGTAGAGCTTTGGCTGGCTAGTTACCCTTGTGATCTTCCAGTTCCCTCTGTAAGTGGGGAGGGATTTGTTTCCCTCCTCCATAACTCTGCTCTGACCCTTTTCAAGCAAGACTAAGATTTGGCTGGTTAATAAGAACTTGGCTTTTTTTTTTTTTTTTTCCCAAGCTAACTTTTTTGGATATAAAATATTCTGGAAATACATTACTGTAAGAGCTCTAAAACCCGTTGAAAACTGGCACTGCTAAGCCGTTCCTGCTGCTCCTCTAACACGCTGTCTTGAGACGGCCGTTTTCGGTGTTCAGAACTCCTGGGTTTCCTGCGCTCGTGTGTTTCTGGCAGCGTGAAGCTCTGTCTGAGTTTATTCAGAGAGAGTAAAACGAGACTTCTTCCTTTCCCTGCCGCTCCTCTCATCAGGACTGCACAAAGCTTGAAGCGTTTTAAAAACAGACAACTCTGGTGCTGCTTTATTAAAATGCCTTTTGGGAGAGAGACGAATGAGACTGGACTAGAATCTCCTTTCCAGCTGCTTGCCTTGGAAGCAATGAAACAGCATGGCAGATGGTAACATCCCCTTCCTTCCCCTTCCCTATTTACATAGCTCTGTAACTGAACAACTGTGAGAAGCTGACTAAACACGTAGAAGTAAATATCATTATAAATCACTGACTCTTCTCAAGCCCGCTCAGCATGATTTGTTACACTCAATATTATATTTACTCTACTGTCTGTGGCTGCTTTCCTGAGCAGCGCAGAAAGCCTCCAACTTGCATTGAAGTCAATAGGAACTCTACAGTTTAAAAGTATCAGTGAGTTAAAAAGTGGTATTTTTTTTTTCCCCCAGTCAAGTCTTAAAAAGTTTTTCTTTTTGCTTCTGTAAGTCTATCTCAGTTATCTGTGCATTTATGAGAAAAAAATTAGTATTATCCACTTCCACAGAAATGTAGTTCTAAAATTACCCATAAAACCAGCACAAGGCAGGTGGCAGTGCAGCTTTTTGATGCGCTGCCACTAGTGAACATGCCCTGCCTGGTTGCTTTGAAGGATATAAGCATGTAAGCCCCAGGTCCTGGAGCTCCCAGATAGTGGCTAGAGGGGCTCCGCTGATCTCAGTGGGGTACAAGACCTGCACGAATGGTGACATCGGCTACCACTATTCATAAGGGTACCTATGTCACTGATTCAGCCAAAAATGTGTGAGAAACCTTGCAAAAAGCCATTCCTACGGGGTAGGTGCTAGGACTCATACTAGAATCATCAACCAAGTGAGGTGCTTCCTTCCCACCTTCCTTCTCCCCCAGGCAATTACATTGTCTGCAGTGAACTTATATTGGAGGTCTTCTGATAATATTAATGGATTAAGATCTGATGAATAATAAATCACCCAAACTATATCTTTTTTAAAAATATAAGCCCCAGCTACCGTCTCCTGAAATACCAATTTCATTTGCTTTTATGCTGTCTGCTCTTATAACTGCTATTCTGCTTTCAGTACAATTTGGTGGATTCCTCTTTAAAGAGAGACAGATCTAAATTGTCCAAATGCATAAATTTTTGAAGAGGCCACTATATTTGTGCTTGAGGATGCACTGACACAGGTAGCTTTGCTATCTGCTGTGAGTCAAGATGGGCTTTTTTTTCTGAGTCCAGACATCTCTCCCCGCCAGTACAGGAGAGTAGTTATGGCTCCCCTCTTACTCCGCCTAAGAGACCTAAGAGAAAGCTTGTTCCTAAGAGGAGGCAGGAAAGACCAGTTGCAGCTCCAAAGAAAAGAAGAAGGAAAGTACATAGAGTGGATCAATATGCTGCGCAAGCTCGCCGGAAGAAAGTAAGTTCCATGTCTTCCAAAACTTTATGACAGAAGTGCCACTTTTGAGGACCTTCTCTAGCTTTATTTTTTTCAACTCGAGAGTTCCCTCCTTGCTTCAGGTTGGGAGGTTGCAGGTGGACCTTCTATACTGAAGGACCCAAAGGAAAGCAGGCAAAAAGATGAAGTTTTCTTGGAACTGTTGTGTTTCTTGCTTCAAACTCTGCTTTAGGGAAAATCATCTTTAAAATCTCTTACAAAACCCACCCATCAGTTGGAGGCAATGTCAGATAAATCCCAGGGAAGCGTTGCCAGCCTTAGTGAACTACTGCAAAGTCGGAGATACTTGGTAGCCTCCTTAACTCCCCAGGTCTTGCAACTCATGATTATTTGAGACTCTGTCTCTAGTCATCCTGTTTATAGTGAAATCCTGAAAATGTGACTCAAAAACAAAAGGAAAAGCTTGGAAAACTATTTAAAAAAAACTATTTTAAAGCCAATTCATGAGTTTTGGAGGGCAAGGGATTCTTGATTACATGGTTTCTGAATGCCAGATTGCAAGAGAAGCAGGTGTACAGCGGTGTGTCTGTTTTCACAGGAAATTGCTTCATTGGGAAGAAGGTGAAAGTGGAGGAAAATGGTCTTTCTTAGTGTTGTGCCTCTCCACCTGGCACTAACTGACACATGGGGAGGGGCAATATGTGACTTCTGCCTTCTCATTTAGGAATTTTAACAAAATAGTTTAAAAATAAGCAACTTAAATGTCTCTCCTTTAGGCTTAAATCAAAAGTCTTGACTCTATTTTACAATAGGCCATAGATAGTCTCCTCTATATATGTGGGCAGTATGTTTTAACTTGTTGCATGTGCTGTAAAGATTCAGTTTAAAATAGTCATTCTGAGACTCATTCTTAAAGTGGGATGGAAAAGGACACAAAAGGCTTCAAGAAAGTTGTGAGGGAATAAGAAAACTGAAAATTTTTGGAGTACTTCTAACACTGATTTACCTAAGAGAAGAACTGCTAACTGCTATGAACAATATTGCTATCATTCATCAGTTTACCTGGAAAATTTTACCTCTCTGGCATTAAGTATTTTAAGTAGCCTATAGCATTCTCCCTAATATGTTTCTTTCTTTCTCCAAATTAAAAGTTTATACAAACTTTTATCCCTTTCAGAACTCTTCATGGAAAGTCAACTGTGAATTTGTCAGTAGAATTTCAGAAAAGCAAATCCCACTGTTACAAATGGTATTTTTCATCACGTCTGTGAGTTAATCTTTCTGTGCTGTTCAAGAGCAAGAGAATGTAGTATAGACTAGGATCCTACAAAAGAAAGAAAAACAGAATATAGTAAAATTCATTCTTCCTCTCAGTCAAGTTTTCTCCTTGAGAAACAATTTGATTATTCTGCATGACTCTGCAGACTCAGATCCCATACCCAGGCTTTCATAATAATGTCAGCTCGCTCTTCTAGTACCATCTCAGATATCCACACATCTTAAGCAGCTTCCCAAAGTCCTGAGAGCAGCATATAGCTGAGGAAAAGTACGTGCCAGATTTTTATTTGTTTGCTAATGAATCTTGCACCTGGGAAAGCAATTGACCCATGACCATGGCATGTGAATAGAAAAAAAAACACTTGTCTGAAGATGCCACCTACAGCCAGCCTTGGCCTTCAGTGACCATTTGGGGAAAAAACTTGGGTTCAGGATAGAAAAATAAAAAATAGCTAGCCTTTAAAAACTGAAGAGAGAAAGCACTGAGATTAAGTAATAGGCAAGGGTCTTTCTCTGAGCTGCGTTGAACACAGGTAGTAGAAATGGCAGAGTTGGAGGGTTTTTTTGTGGATTGTGTGAGCTTCTTGTTTCTTTTAAGGGCAGGTTTTTTCATTTATGTTGATTTTCTTTGAATTTCAGAAGTGTCTCTGCAGACCTACAGATGAAATTGGTGAAGAGCGCAGCTCAACTGTTCTCTAAATACTGTCCTTCTTTAGACAAATTAACATCACTCCTGAGTCTTTGAAATCTCTGTACACATTGTTGCTCTTTTCTTATGAAAGAAGCCTCAAGCCTACTGACAAAAGTTAACATTAATGCAAAATCCATCTGGATTTCCATTTTTCTGGAATAAGTTTTGGATTCTGAGAAGCAGTTGTATTTCTTTGTGATTGATGTTATACAGATAGAGTTTCAAAAAAAATGAATTCTTATTCATTGAAAAAAATCTCATTTTTGACTGTGGGAGACTGCTGAAACAGACAATTTTATTGTAGCCCTTTTTTTTTTTTTTTTTTTTTTAAACTCAGAATATTTCATGGTCTTAACAACACTAAATACTTAGACTGTCCTAAATCGAAATATTTCAAAGTCTCACCCTGTGCCCAAATCACTGCCATGCGTTGCAGAAATTGTTCTTCTTGTTCCCCACCCCACTGAGATTTCTTCATCTTCTGTGAGCAGTTTCTTCATGATGTTACAGTGCCACATGGGATATGACATTTTCTGTGTCATTTTATAAATTATCAGGCTAATATATCATTCTCTAATGATTCGGGCAGAGGGAGAGTTTCTGAACCTTCTCTTTCTGGGTCATATTCAACTGATGTTTGTTTTTTCTTGTCAGAAAATTCTGCCACATTGTAGTTTTTCTCATCCTAAATTTCTTAGCATTCTGCTTTTTTCACTGGAAGAATGTTTTGTTCCAGATACTTGGACCAGCCAAATCAAACAGAGAAGTAAGGAGGAAGTCAGCATACTGTGACAAGAAATCTTTTCCTCTCAAAACCAAAATAAAATCCAAGTCATTTGCCTAAAATCTTGCCTTAAAATGTTTCCCTCCTCTGTGCTATCTTGTAAAAATGTTTCATCCTTTTTATGGCTGAAAATATTATCCTGTGAGGCTGTCTTACTGCTTTTTATTTTGTTTCTTAATGAAAAAGAAACTTAAATGAAAAAATCACAGTACTGTATCCATGTCTTCTGGGGCCTGCTGACAATGTTGCCCAAACTGTCACTTGAGATGCAGGAAACTTGGCTTTGAAGCAGCTGAATGCCTCTCTCTGAGCCCCATGTTCTACTGAAGTCAAGTGACTTGCATAGCGTCAGCCTAGTATCAGATATCTTTTAAAGTGAATTTTAGTAATTGTCTCAGGGTATGAATCCTCAGTCCAAAGCTTCATTTCATGTGCATGTTTGTACAGCCATTTAAAAGCAGAGATCTTTATTCAGAAGAAACAAACCAAATCCCAATATCACGTGCATTTTTCTAATTTGTTGATACTTGGTTTTACCAAAGGTCCTTGGGAGACCTAGGAGCAGCTATAAAGATGATCCTTTGCTGTCTTGTGACAGCTTCCCAGGAGGGCTTCTTCAGGAGGAGATCACGGTGTGGATCTAGAAAAGGACGTTAGAAATTGTAGGTGTAACACCTCAGCCAAGGCTTTGCCTCTTGACCTGGATGGTTGTCCTATCAGGGTTTGGCCAAAGGACCTCCATTTGTACTAAAAGGGGGAACCTTGTAATGACCGCAGTAACTTTTTTTTTCCCCCTGTGCATGTTTGTACAGATGATGGTAAATCCCCTGAGGGAGATCGACAAGACAGTAGGACAACTCATGGATGGACTTAAACAGCTGAAATTACATCGCTGTGTCAATGTCATATTTGTTGGTGATCATGGTAAGAAAAAAAATACTCTTTATTGCTGTAGAAATGCTTAAGCAATATAGCTGTACAGGTAGCCTATATAATAGGTAGCCTAAATTCAAGTCTCATTTAAGATATCTTTGTGCTGATTTTCCTCTAGAAGGTTAAGTCCTAAAACACAACCAGTCAGTGCAGACTTGTAACTGAACTCTCGTGTTAATTCTCACTAGGATAAACTTCTCTTTAATTTCTGTTATCTGGATATTTAAATCCTCTGTAATATAGATTTTTTTCACAACCTGCCGTTTTTGATGTTACAACCAAGTGCTACTCTACCACAGGATTTAGAAGGCTCGAATAAGCATTGATTTTTTTTTTTTTTTTTTTGGCCAGTCTTCATGGAAGAAAACAACTCAGTAGCCTAGTTACCTTTTGATGAGGGGAGGAGTAGAACCTTGGAGTGAATAATTTCCATGGCAATTAATGGGACAAGCTATCTTAGCAGGAGAAAGAGTGGAATGTATGTGAGAGACTATATCTGTTTGCTTGGAGAAAGTCATCAAAATAATGGTGGAAGGAGGAAAAGGGACAAAACAAATCTAGGGGACAGATGGAGAGTCACCAGTAAAAGTATCTATATGATTGGGTAGGTTTTACTCTTCTGGAAACTGGCAAAAACATTTTTTTGAGAAGAAATAGTAACAACTAGCAAAGAAACAGGAAAACAGGAAAAAGAAAGCCTTATTAAATAAAGAAGTGTGACATGTTTGAGATAAGCCTGTTTTGGCATAACATTTTAGTGACATATCCAAAGTTCACAAATTAATCAGACGTTAATCTTTTATAAGGAGTACTGTTCTGTTCAGATCTTGTTTTGTTGTTTTTCAAAATCTCCCAAGATGTTCTCGATTAACAAAAAAATAAAATAAAAAACGGTCTATGCCTCCTGCCTGGTTGTGGGGAAAGAAGGATATGGGACAGCTCAGATTTACAGAGGAGGGAGTTTTGTGCAGAGGACTGGACTGTGCCTGTCAATACATTCCACTAAGCCACAAACTAGGAGAGAATTGTTTATCTGTGGCTGGCTTAGAACAGACCACCAACAGACAGTACCTTTTGTGTGGGTCTTCTCTTAAAATCTTTTGTTTTAAAAAAAATCCCCAAAGTAGTATACTAAACTAGAAACAGACTTTGATTTTTCCATGAGTTGAGTTTGGAGATGTTACAGCGCACACACAGTGTATATGGTGATCATTTCTACAGACAGGACTGGTATTTCTCTCATGTAGGCAAGTGTTAAAAGCATCCCAAATATGGCTCCTACCAGTGTCTAATGGTGGAATTAAATGTCTAGAAAGAAGAGGAATAGGAGTAATTACCAGAAGGAAAAGAATACATACAGTAATCTGTTTGGGATCTCTTGTACACTGTTTGGGAAACATGTTCATTTTCAAGCTGGATTAATTTTGACTTTTCCTTCCGCAGGGATGGAAGACACCACTTGTGAAAGAACTGAATTTTTAAGCAACTATTTGACTAATGTAGAAGATATCATTTTGTTGCCTGGATCTTTAGGGCGAATTCGTCCTAGGTCTAGCAATAATCTGAAATGTAAGTTAATCATCCCATTTATGTCCTGAAAACTAGATCCCATCTTCTCCTTGGGCCCATGTAGTCCAAGGGGTGCAAGTTTGCAGGGTGTTTACAGGACTTTCAGAGGAAAGACAGCTTAGGACTGGCTGCTCTTCACATTTTGATCAATGAAAATATATAGATATAAAAGGGATCTTTTACCTTTTCTGATCTAATGGGTTAAGTGAATTGTTAATTCTTGAATTCAGTAACTTCTTCATACTTTTGGCATGGGTGAGGAGCAGTGGGCTGCTAAATAGCCAGTATGGACTGGAAATGCAGGATATAAGTAAACATTTATATAAGTAATGTGTGCATTTGAGCCAAGGTGGAAAGTTAAACTTACTAATTTATTGTGTTATGCTATTAAATCCTCATCCCGACGCGGCGTGTGAGAGGAGCTGACCATGTTGTGAGAGGACTGAGGGCTCTGGCAGGTGCCCTGTCATGTGGCTAACTGCGATTTACGGTGGTGCTGCCCCAGCTGCCCTGCCAGCTCTGCCCCCTCCATGGCAGCAGCACCAGGACGGGGCTTGTGCCAGCACCTCGGCTGCTCTGCTTCAGCGTAGCAGTGCAAATCTGGCTTTGCAAGTGGTTCAAACAGCCATGCAAACCGTGAAGCTTAGACTAACTCATATGTACCCACATTTTTGCAAAATATACTGCAAAGATGAGAGCTTTTGGTGGGGGGGACTACCTGTTAGCGTGGGCTGACCAACTGACCCCTCACAATACCTTGGATGCAATTTAGTTGAAGGCAGACTTCAATTAATTTTTTGAAGATTAGGAATTTCTAGAATGATAGAAGGAGCCATAAAAAATATGTTTTTTATTTGCTAAAACATAAATTATCTGGACATGCATTCTCCAAGCATGCAGGTTGTGTGCATAAAGATATGTTCACAACAGAACTTACGTTGGGTAAACTCATGGGACTAATGCAAAGGCTGAATTCCCATTCTTCAGAGTCTACTAAAAGTTTGTATTTTAGTTCTGAGAAGATTTTTTTTTTTTTTTTTTAAGAACTTTCAATCCTTGAATTGCTGAGCAAAATTAGTTTTACTTGGAGGATGAATGGCAATGTTTTCCAAAAAGATCAGCTAACAGTATGACCGATCTCTGAGTCACACTTCTGGTTTCCCTGCAGCCCCATTCTCCTCTTTTGGCTTCTGTCCCCAGCTTCCTAGTCCGAATACTTGCAATTGCTTATAAATGAATACTCTGAACACAGAACAAAGAAGTGTATTTCTTAGTCTTAAAAATGATGTTTGGCTCATAAAATGGCAGACTACCAGCCATTTTATACCTCTGCCATTTTTCTATTGCCTAATGTTGCCCAACACCTATAGGCACATCTTTGCCACAGAGTCAATAGATTTTGGACTCCACAGAGCTCAAGCTAAGCCAGATCATGCCTTATGTAATCCAAAACCCCAAAAAAGGGTTATGAAGGATGATACTCTATTTTCTTTTGGCCTGTTCTTTCTCTCAAGACTCTCTGGACTTTCTTTGCCTTGGAAGAGGTCAGAGATGGTACTGACAGTTGTTGAGCTGAGCTTTGCTGCATCTTGCATAGTCCTTCAATAATCATAAGCTTGCTCAGAATATTTCATTGTTGTTTTTCATTTACTCTGGAGAAGCTTACTGAAATATGTGTACAAGAGACAAAAAATGTAACGTATTTACCATACTGTTTCTAAGAGCCCATTGTTGTGTTCAAATGTGCTTTCGGAATATTTCGGGCATGGTTTTATACTGTAAGGTGAAGCAGCCATAATATCTGAAATTGAATATTTTTAGAAACTAGAATGAACATTAAGGTTATACCCAAATCATAAAACTCTGAGCAGCGTGCATCAACGAAATATTAATTGAAGGGAAATTTCATATTCAAAATATCCTATCTGATATACAATGTATTTTTAGTAACGATCAGCCAGCTTTTAAGAGGAATACTTTCTATAATATTGCATTCTTAGCTTGTAATCTGTTCAGCAGATGGTTCACCTTTTGATATCTTTATCTTCTTTTTTATGTGCTTAACAGATGACCCTAAAGTGATTGTTGCCAACCTTACAGTAAGTGTTTATTACTGAGATGTATGTCTATAGTGCACTGCTCACTTCACACCTTAATTTGGGACATAATTTGGCAATCCCTGCTCACTCTTCAGCCAGGAAAACCAGTCATTAGTGTGAATAAAGAGCTTTAAATGGGGCCCTTCATAAGCAGAGATTAATGTTTGTCATGAATCGCACTGTTTGGTACTGTAGTAGCTTTTATAACCTTTTTGGGTAGTGTAGAGCCAGAATCTCCCTGACCGTCCTTATGCCCTGAATTGAGTCTATTTATTCATTCCTTCAGAAATGGAAAGTAATCTTTTAGGGTAAATATTTTACTAGCACTTTAAAGATGCTGAAAAAGTTCATTTGATAGCCCTCAACCATAACCCTGTGTTTAATGGAAAAAAAATGTTTAAAATAAATGCTGATTTTTATCAAATTTAGTAACTGGACTGGTTTAAATATACCTGTAGACAAGATGTATTTTCAGCATTCAGCTTTCCTTTGAAATTTAAACCCTGGCCAAATTAGAACCAAGTTCTACATCTGTGGGTGACGTTTTACAAGATGCTTTTGAAAAGACTGTCATGAGGATAGAGTTTTCCAGATGCATTTTTGAGTGACCCATTGTGCACTATTCTTGCACAAGTATTACACGGAGAGTCTCCTCACTGTGCAGGGCACTGCATGTGGGCACCTTGTTTGCAAGGCATCATCAGTAATGTGTGCAGCAGCTTGGTTTAATGCAGTTGAAGGTTATATGTGTGCCTTGCATCTCACTGACGACTGCTCTTTGCAACCACTTTGTTTCCAGTGCAGAAAGCCAGACCAGCACTTTAAGCCCTATTTAAAACAGCACCTTCCTAAACGCCTGCACTATGCTTACAACCGAAGAATTGAGGATGTCCATTTACTGGTGGATCGCAAATGGCACGTGGCAAGGTAAACTGTTGCTTATGCCTTTTTCCCAGTTTTTATGTATGCTTCCCAGTTTTTATGTGTACTTCATATATATTTTAGCTGATCAGCTCCTTTATTTAAATGCAAGATTATTCCATCTGGAAGTGGCAGGCATGCATAACCAGGGAAGGTTTGGGAACGTGGGCCTGAGTGGTGGTAAATAGAAACTGGTAAATAGGAAAAAAATGGAGAGATACCAAGAGGGTAGCAGAGTAGCTAAAATCCTGAGAATATGTGGAAGAGTTTGAGGGTATTACAGGATGGCCATTGTAGTGCGTGCAAGGGAGTGCTGTGCTCTGAAACTAATCCATGGGAAGCCAGGATGCTTCCATCCAGCTGTTCAGTAAATCCCTGTTTTGATTTGCTCTTTCCCATATGCTGCTGAATTTTCAGTTGTAAAATATGAGGAATTCTGTATAATCTTAGTAACTGGCTGAGGAAAAGCAAGTCGGTGTACATATGTACCGAGAAAACAGAAGCAGAGTTGCTGTTATGAATTGCACGCTCTTTCCTAGTTTAATAATCTTTCTTTCCATCCCTTTGATCATTTGACACATGTTGTGTATTACAGTGTAAGGAAGGCCAGGTCTTTATCCGTAAAGTTGCCTCAGTGCTCCTTGGAGGATGACACGGATTTGGCTCGTAGTATTCCGTTACGGGCTTTAAAGTGTAGTGGTTTTCTTTGCCTGTCTTGCTGCCAGGCAAACACACGGTGTGTTGTAAGTGCCTTTTGACATCTGTGCTTATCTTCCCTTGAATTATGCAAGGATCACACTGCTGAAGCAGTGAATGAGAAACCCCAATTGCTTTCTTGCATAACTCCACTAGATTTTGGCTGTTTTCCCTGTACAGTTTCTGTGGTTAGGGTTCACGTACATTTCAGAGAATTAGACTCTGAATTTTAGGCCTATAAAATTTTTAGTTTTAAGAATGTTACTGGCACTGACTGCTTGGAAGTGGAATACCCGAGCTGATTTACATTAGCTATTTTTCTTATTATTCATCTCGAGCTTTCTTTGGCTTAGTTACCAACAATATTTTCTGAAAACTGGTTCACCATATGCCATTTGTTAGTAGAACTGTAAGTCATTGCATGTTCATGGCCAGAAAAAGGGTAGTTCTGGCTTACTGTTGCAACTCCAGTAATTTACAACGTCAAAATCAAATTTTGGCTGAGCTTCATTTTAATAAGGATGGTTATAAAGTAACCTGTAGGATAATCCAGTCCACTGTGCGGATTGCTTATACATTTGATATCCCTTTCAAAATTCAAAATAAAGAAGTTCTCTGCAACAAGCTGTTAATTACCATTGCTGCAACGCATACTTATTTTTCAAGATAATTTTCTTCATAGTAATCTTTCTCTTCTTTTCCCTCTCCATTTCTTTTCGCTCTGGTTTTGTTCCTGTTCTCTTTTTATTTTGGTTGGATGGAAGGTAAGCAGGGGAAAGGACACTAACGTGTTGCCATTTGTATGACATTTACAGCATTGTGGTGCCACCAAAGTGCTTTGGTAGAAGCCTCTGCTGGCCTTTTACTGACTGGGAGAGTATGATCCTGATAAGGGAGATGTTAGATGAGCCTGCACTCCCCTCTCCTTGGGAAAGAAACATGAGCAACTTGCTACCTTTGAAATCCTGTCCCTGCTATCCCAAAATTACATTGCTCGGTCAGCAACCCTAGCTACAACCCTGAGAAACTTGTTAATGCTTTTTCAATTTAGGAAAGCTGTGGATGTTTACAAGAAACCAACAGGGAAATGTTTCTTCCATGGAGACCACGGCTATGACAATAAGATAAACAGCATGCAGGTATGAGCAGTAACCTTTAGGGGGTCGGTCTCAGTGGCAGAAGAAATCAGAGGTCTTTAAAATGTAAATATTCACTGATAAAATCTGCTGTTTAATTCTCTTCTTTGGCATTCTTTTCTCTCTCTTTTTTTTTTTTTTTTTTTTTTTTCTTTTTTCTTTGTTCCTTAAAGACTGTCTTTATAGGTTACGGACCTACATTTAAATACAAGACCAAAGTACCTCCTTTTGAAAATATTGAACTTTACAATGTCATGTGTGGTAAGCTGCCTGCTGGATGAGTTGTGACAGAAGCTTTAGTTAATGGGGCTTTCAAGGATCCATGTAGGCACATGAAGGGTCACGTCCTGACTCCCTCCCTGCATCCCTATTCCCTCCCTGCATCCCTATTCCCTCCTTCCTGGGCACTCATCCTTTGTCTAGGAGGGCAGAATGGGCTTCTCGGGGGCTGGGGTTTGTGCTGCTCTAGAATTTGGCCAATAAAGGGCATTTTGCTGCTTGCAGCTTAGCAAATATGCACCACCACAGTATGTAGTGTCTGTGCTTCATTAGCCTAGGGAGGCGCTTTGAATTCCAAGATTGCTTCTGCACCTGCTGTGTCTCATGGAGCAGCTCAGGGGCACCACTTAGTTTCCTACAGCATCTTCTCTTATGGTTTTGTTGTACCCCTACTGTAGCAGTGAAGTAGAGTCTGACATATGCAGATTTTCCAGGGGATAAAGCTTTTGATCTGAGGGGGTAATTTACTCATTTGACTTTTTAAATCATGAAATACCAGAAAGGTCCCATAGTCACTGTAAAGCCAGTGACTAGTAAGTCTGTGTTCCAGGTGGTTTGTGTGTAGGTCACTAAATCGCCTCCTGGTTTACACTGAAATTAGAGAAGCAGTATAATAAAGCTGTTTTCCAAAACGTTCATTCAAATTAACCTTCTTGTCACTAAGCCTACCATACTATTCAGGCAGGACTTGAAACTTAATGATGTGGACAAAAGGTTAGCATTTTGGTTGCATTAAAAACATCTATTAACATGTCATCGATTTAGAGGCTATTACAAATAAATTGCTTAGTTAGCTCAGTAGATATTACTGAATCCATGTTTGCAATCCAACCGTCTAACCCTTTGTTTGATGTTTTCACAGATTTGCTTGGATTAAAGCCTGCTCCCAATAATGGAACTCATGGAAGTTTAAATCACCTGTTGAGAGCCAATGTTTATAAACCAACCGTGCCAGATGAAGTTGCTAAGCCACTCTATCCTGTAGCTCTTCCTTCTGCATCAGATTTTGATATAGGATGTACGTGTGATGACAAGGTAGATGTTTAGGATATGCCGATACTTCCACTATTAGCAGTAATTGCCTAATAAAGTTATAACCATATTATCATATTTTAGAGGGCTTGATCTATAAGAATCCCCCAGAACCTTCCAATGAATTGGTCTGTGCCCTTTTGAAACAGTTAATGCTACTTGTATACAAGAAACAAAGAAATTGTCAGTGTTTTATAGCACTAGTTTTGTTTTGCTAGATGCCTAGTAAAACAAGATGTCAGAATGCTCCAGTGATCCTAATCTTGTTCCTTTTTTCTATTCCTGGGAAGAACAAGTTGGATGAACTCAACAGGCGCTTTCATGTCAAAGGAACAGAAGGTGAGAACCTGGCGACTCAGTTAATAAAAATTATTTTTACTTTCTTTTGCAAGCTAGACTGCATTGCTAATACCAGATCAACACCTGTTTCAGTTTAATTAATGTTGTGCAGTACACCATCCTTTCAAATAACTGTCAAAATAGCTCACAGACATAAGACGAAGTGCTGTTCATGTGAGGAAATGCATGTTGTATTTGCAATAACCACGGCCAAAGTATCACTCCATGTGATACAAGTTTCAGCTCTTGCTTTCCATCACCATTTGAGAGTCTCACCTCTGTTGTCAAAAGGAGAGGGAGCACAACACAGCACACGGTTCATTTGCAAGCAGTAAGTGCAGTAAAAGGGAACATGTACCATGTTTATATGCTGTTTTACCACCAATGTGCAGTCTTGTGTTTCACTTGGTCACTGGTAAAAAGGACTGTAGTTCCTTTGCAAATGCCTGGCCTCATAACGCTTAATTTTTAGGATGCAGGTTATTTGCTAAACCTGAACACCTGAACATAGGTACATAGCTACAATAGCTTCAGGTTAGAATTTCTTAAAAAAAAAAAAAAAAAAAAAGGAGGGGGGCGGCTCTGGGGAGCAGAAATGCTGTCTTACAGACCCATCGAAGCACAGATTTTTTTTTCTTTTTTTTTTTTTTTTTTTCCTTGAGGTTGTTATCCAGTTCAGCATAACAAATTATATCATTCCCCTCCTGCAACCTGGCAAATTCTCAAGCTTTGACTTTGGGCATGGACTTTACATACTTGAAATCACATGGATAAAGAGATTTAAAACAACAAAAATTCTCACGAAGCTGCTGCTACTTACAGCAAACTGGTAATACAGCCAATCCTTTAGATTCTGTGGTTGAAACTATTCCTTTTTTTTTTGCTGCAAGTTTAATAGCCTTTTTGCAGCTTTTCTCAAAACATACAGTGATAGATGAGCCATGTAAAATTTGTTGACATTTTTATTACACATATTGTCCTGCAATAACTTTTACTAAGCTTGTGTAGATACTGAAATGAAAGGGGAAAAAAAAAAATCCCAAAACACAACAAATGCCACTTTTTATAAAAGATCAAATGCATTGTGTAAGATAAGGTCTTTCATAGGCTTTTATCTTGTTAAACTGATCTTTCCCATTAGTGAAGAGTTATTCTCTGCTGTCACAGTTTCTGGCAATGGGGAAAACAATCAATGTACTCCTCCTAAATGTCTCAACAGCTTTATTTTGCCCTAGATTCTGATGCTTTTTCACTTCAGAAGTATAAAATTAATATTTTTGTTGACGTTTAAGAAACAACATTTAAATCAATTTCAGTTGTTTATCTCTAAGTTGTTTATGAACTGGCATTAAGAGCCTCTTATTTAAAAGACAAACATTTCTAATACATACAAGTTGGTCTGTTTTATTTAAAGACAGACTTTTGCACATGTTCACAAATCTTCCTGAATATAGTCGGTAATTCCTTTCTTTCCTGTCATGAACTGTGGATTTTTAGCTGATGTTGTTATTCACAAGCAGAGAAAAATATTCCTTCAGCTTCTCTTGAATAAAGGAAGCATATGACCCTTTTTTTGGTGAGGCTTGCTCTTCTTTTCTTTCTTGTGTGCTATAAAAATATACTCTAGTTGGACTCAACTAATAAACATGCCCTTTTCTTCCAGGTTAAATTCCTATCAGTGAACAGTGTTAGGCTGCTTACCTTGTTTCTGTGTTTGATTTCCAAAATCAAGCCGAGACTTGTTTTCCAGATGTTCAAATTGATGAATCATGCAGCACAGCACAAGGGAAGATTTGCCAAGAAGCTTTTTTTTTTTTTTTTTTTGGTTTTAATGATGTTTTTGTCCTCCTATAAGTGAGCTTATATGAGGTAGCTTGTGATACTTAACTGCATCATGCCTCCATTACTAAAGAAAAACAAGTTTTGCCCAGTTGAAGATGTTTTTTTGGAGCCAAAGTTAGGAAAAGATTTTGTTTGTTTGTTTTTCTTTCATGTTACTGAGAGAAAATAACACAGCAATCTTTAGAATAATATCCTTGGCAGCCCAGTGGAAAAAAAAAAATGTTTCAGTGAGTGAGCAATTTTGCCTTCTTTTTGTGAGGCTTTTCTGCTCTACAGAAAACAGAGTAAGAAGAGAAAGTCTAGAGAGCAGAAGCAGGGAGTTAGATAAGATAGTCTGGCTTAAATCTACATAAAAAGTATTTTTCACTTTATGTGCAGCAGAAATGTGGACCCAGGGACCATTCTGCAGTGTCATGTCCTGGGAGAAATTGCCTCTTTCCGTGTTCTGAGCCATTTCCATGCTCAAAGAGCCATTTCTAAACAGACATTTATGACCCTGACAAGCTTTCAAATGCAGAAAGGGACCTGCAATCTGAAAGTGGGTTGGGAGCCTGGAAAGAGAATTCCAACCAAAAATATGTAAAAATTACTGCTTTCTCTATTACAAGGTTTCCTTAGCAGTTGGAAAGGGCTAGGATCCCACTGAGGATGACTCAAAATTCAGTATGTGTTTGAAGGATCTTTTTTTCCCTGTTTAAACTTTTCAAAGGTAAATTTAAATGTAATTTCTTTTGATTTGTAGAGAGGCATCTTCTGTATGGGCGCCCTGCAGTACTGTATCGCACAAAGTACAATATCTTGCATCACCATGACTTTGAAAGTGGCTACAGCGAAACATTTCTGATGCCTCTCTGGACATCTTACACTATTTCCAAACAGGTCAGTGCTTCATCTGCTCTTGGAATTTGCTTTAAAAGTGATGGTAAAGTCTGCTTCATAGCTATATTTCTGAGGTTTAAAAATCCTTCTTCCTGAAATAGACTTCCCTACTAGAAATGCTGCTGAATACTATTGAAAATAACAAATTCCTTATTTCCTTCAGAAGGTGATAGTTTTTAAGACAGGGGACTGTATATTTAATTTCTTATTTTCATCTAATTTTTAAGTTTTTCTCTCTCTCTCTTTTTCTTTTCTTTTTTTTTTTTTTTTTCTCCCCCCTCCTGGTAGAACCAGCTACTGCATTCGGATAGTGTCCAAGGGTGACTTCTGCTACCTGAAGTCAGGGCTCTGCAGCAGGTCCTGGACAGGAAGGGCTATGCAGCTGTGGCACGTTGTTTTATCCTGTCCAAGGCCTTTCATCCAATCTGTTGACTGTGTGAAATTATTTGCTTAATAACTTGCTTTTAGCAATAAGCGCAGGAATTGCCTTTCTTCAGTGCGTGTCTTTCACTGCAGGCTGAGGTATCCGGCATCCCCGAGCACCTAAGCAGCTGTGTGAGGCCTGACCTGCGCATTTCTCCAGCAAACAGCCAGAGCTGTTCAGCCTACAGGGGCGACAAGCAAATATCCTACGGGTTCCTGTTTCCTCCTCGTAAGTTGAGATGGAAAGTGCAGAATTTGAAGCTGTTTCTGCGCTAGGGGCAAACATGGGGATGGGGTGGATAGACTGTTCTTCCTGCACTTGCTCAGGACCAAAGGCTTAATACCACGGGCTGGCATCACATCTGTGTGAGTCAAGGGGATGAGAGTGAAGGAAGATGGGATGGCAAGAACGGTTAAACAAGAAGAGAGTCATCAAAAGCTGATCCACCCTTTGATCCAGCAGGCGAAGGCTGGAAGTTGAATGTAGACAAAGCGACAGTCAGTTTTGAGCTGTCACTAACAGTAGTGCAGCTAGTGGCCTTCCAAAGGCGAATCCTCAAATCAAGTCCGTGAGCACAGACCATGGTAATGGAGTAAGGTATTCCCTGCCCGTGGTAAGGCACAAAACTATATCACTATTACAGTGCTGCTGTCTGGACTCTAAATCTGCAATAATGAATAAGGGCACAAAGATGGGGTCCCTGTAGCTTCTTATCAAGAATGATGAGGGGAGAAAGCTTTAAATACTAACGTTTCACATTTCTTCTTTGAAGCTGTTGCCTGGACACCAGTTTATGCCAGCTGAGAAAAGAGTTATTTTGAATTCAAAGAGCAGAAAGATAAATGTCCATCTAATTTATTAATCCACATGAGACTATTATATAGAAAAATTAAAAAAAAAAGGTCTATTGTCATAGCAATGCCATGGTAGTATTAAACCTATAAAAAGGAACATTGCAAAGTCTCATGGTGTGGTTACCTTAGTTCAGTCTTGGGGCAAACTGCAGCTGTGGCCTCCTGAGCTTCGTCAGTGCTCCACGGACACAACAGGAGTGTCTCGTGTTGGGAGCTGGGGCTGCTTTGCTCTGCCTCCCTCGCTCTGTGGCTGAAACACTTCAAAGAGTGGATCTGTGATATGGAATTCGTGGTGCAGGGGGCTTGCTCAGAGCGAGGGGATAATCTGGCAGTCTTTGCCCTAGAAACTATGTGTCTATTTTGCAAAAGCAAGCAGAGCAACTCTCTGACTTCGGAGACTACAAGAATAGATGAACTGTAAATCTATTTTGAAATGGTTGACAGTTGAGCAAAGACAAAATCCCTACATGCCATATCCAGCTGTCACATGAAAGTAAGAATAAATTTTGTGCATATAATGTGTTCTTCTGAATAAAAATTTCAGATTTCTGTTTAGAAGACACTATTCCTTTCAATTGCTGCTGCAAGTTGTTTTTGAAAACATTTTTGTGTCCCTTGAATTTTTGATACTTCAATTTGTAATATTTCTCTGTTACACTGCTTTCAGAATTAAGTTCCTCGGCAGAAGCCAAATATGATGCCTTCCTAATAACAAATGTCATCCCAATGTATCCTGCCTTCAAAAGTAAGTGCCATTCCTATGGTCTTTTTTCTCTTTCTCAAGCTTATTGTAATTTTATGTAATAATATGTCTGTTAAAATACAGTAAGAATTGATGGGAGAAGTCTAGAACATAAATTTCAGGTAGGTGCAGCCAGCAGATAGCGGTCAGTATGGGCAGGCAGTATGGAACTAGCAGACGGAGGTGTTAAACTAATAGTATTTTCCCCAAATCCAGACTGAGATAGGAGTGCAGACCTGGTCAGTAACTGTAGCTCAGCAGCTGTGCTCCACGCCCCAGTAATTCAATTTGCAAAAGAAGATTCAAATTCTCCTGTTTGTACCCCAAATTATTGCAGCATATGCTTAAGTGTATGCATAGACCAAAGATGTTTATTACCTATAAAGAAAAAGGAAGAGGAAAGCAATTTATGGAAGAATGAAGAATGATCTAAAACCAGATGAAACCTTCTGTGCTCTATGAATATTATGTTAACATTTCTTTTGTCTGCACGTCCCTTTTTTTCTCTAGCTTTGCCAAGAGGTAGGAAAACCATCAGACTATTCTGGTGGCATTTTTGGCTTGGCAGGACCTGGGAAACCTTGGAAGAATCACAAGAGCCTTTTCTTGTGTGATTTCCAATTCAGACTTTGGGCCAAAGAGGTTTGGATAAGCATCAAAGCATATGGGAGGCTTTTTTTTT